>JBBPCX010068891.1:0-11807 GCA_037974365.1 Hydrocynus forskahlii
CCAGTCTCCTACTTTGAATAGCATGAGGAAATGAACTTGAGATTAAGTATTCAGCTCCTTCCCCTTAACAATTCAATTGACATTCTAGACGGAGTCCACGAACTCTTTTTTAAAAAGAAATGTAAGTGCAAACTGCATCGCATTGTTTTGGCTCTTTAAGGGGCATCAAGGAACAGTCCCTCTTTTATTGTTCGGTGTGATGGTGGCATGCAAGGCCTCAAACAGAAGAGTTGGGTTTCTATCAGTACACTGAGCTTAATGAACCTGGTGGGAAATTACAGAATATAGCCAGAGACAAAAATAGATGTAGTCCGCTCATTTCTAGTAGAACATAGGAGGAGAATGTTTTATAAAGGATTTCTTTAAGGAGGAGAAAAAGACATTCTATGAACTAACACATACTTGCTATGTTAAAGCTTTGACAGTTTTTAAAGCTTCCGTTATAATTCTGAATGCCTATAATACACGTACATACATGTGTAATGTAATTACAGAATTAGTATACACATCAATGTGTTGACCCCTATGAAAATAAATGTATGTTTCCCCTTAAAGAGAGAAACTAAAAAATGACCAAGTCTCTCGAGTCTAGTCTAGTCGAGACAAATGTAGACATAACATGATATAGTTTTAAAGCTTTTTTTACCGTAGCGTAATTAATAATAACATTAAGAATCATAATGACACTGACTTTCACCCCTATATACATTTTAGGGACACCGATATTCTTCTGTGTCATCCATATCTACCACTCTTGTTAAATAGCAGTATGCAAATTCAAAAGTCTGGTTAGTAATTATAAAGTTTTCTCATTTCCTCCTATTTTAATAATTGCTCCTTGTGACCTTTCCTTGTTCACTGACCCAAATGTAATATCTAAAATAAATAAATAACAGGTCTTAACTAAAAACATCAAGATCCCGCACAGAGTTTAGGAATCAAATCAATACAACAGCAAAGCTAGAATTATGATTTTGAATAGTTACAAACTCGGTTCAAACTTTTGCATTGTTTTTAACTTATAGAACGACAGGCCAATTAGTTCACTCATTTATCCTGTTAGTACATTGTGGATGTTAAGGGTTCAAGGAATCTCCTTCGTTTCAGTCTTAAGCATCGCAGGTGACATATTAACATCATTTCCAGAGCAGAAGGAGACAAGCATCAAGCAGTGTCAGCACACTCATATTCCTTAAGAGAGCCAGGAGGTTAAATATTAGAGGCGTATTTACTCAAGCGAGAAAACATTTGAACATGAAACCAATTCAATTTATGTTTAGCGGCACACTTTGTTTGGGGCAAAAAAGGCGGTAACACCTGAAAAGCAGGAATAACCTGAAAGAAACAAAACAGCTACTTAGAACTGTGGCAGATATCTGTAGTTTTAAACAACATGAACTGAAATCTGAAATCAGTTTATATCAGTTTAAAAAGCCCTGAAACAGATAATAGAATGAAAGAAAGTGTGCTTTAAACTGACGTGATTCAAAGCTGTACATTGTTTTCACTTTAATAAATAAATTACACAGTTCTTGCTTTTAGTTTAATTGTAGTTAATATACAGTCCTGTGCAAAATTCTTGAGCCACCCCTCATTTCTTCATATTTTGTGTCCCAAGCTCTAAACTTTCTTCTGTTTTTAATGTAGTCTTGAGGAGAAGTTTTCCAGACTTCCTGAGGGATTTTCAAAAACATTCCTCTGAACCTGACCGGTTTCATACGAATGTTTTTGTTTGTTAAGACACACAGTGACCTGCGTAAGAATCATTCAAGCAGAACAAAGCACATCTAACTTATGGCCTGAACCAGTGAAGAAACAGGTGCAAATGAGTCCAGATGATTAGGCGGTGATCAGTATACTGGTGATGCTGAATGCTGAGTGGTTGAAACTCCTTTGTCTAGCCACCTTGTATCTTTAGGCACTTTGGAGCCTTTAGAGTAAAACATTTCTTTCCATTTAATCTACTTAATCCATTTAATCTACTCAGTATGCCAAAGATAAGACAGTTTAACGGGCATAAAGTAATATTTTTGCACCACAAGTTGATCCTAAGCAAAATATGAAGAAATAAGGGGTGGCTCAAGACTTTTGTACAGTGCTGTACATCAAATATAATTCTTTAGATATTACATTTTTCAAAGTAAATCACTCATATTTACATGTGTATGCTATGTCAACAGCAGGTACTTTAATGCATGTCAGTGTGCAAGTGACCATGCCTGTTCCCTAAAATCTAAAGTCACAACACATTTAATTTCAAGACATTTTATTTTGTGAAGTGCAATTTTAGATAAAATAGAATGGATCCACAGACACATTGTAAAATGTTTTATCCATGTGGAACCGTGTTGGTTTGAATCAAGTTCATGATTCAATATAACATCATTGATGCATATATATTAGTGCTGGGCATGTTAACACATTATTATCGCGTTAACGCATTATTTACTTAACGCCGATAATTATTTTATCGCGTGTTAATGCAGGTTTTTTTATTCTTTTATTTTGAAAGTTTGTTGCTTTTTTGTGCTCTTGGGTGGTTTTTGCAAAAAAAACGCCAGTGTTTCTCTAGGTAATGTCTCAACTGTAAGCACTTGAGATAAGATATAAGATAAGAAAGGGTTTTATTTGTGCTGAGAAATAAATACATTCTTTTGTCATGAACATGCTCAGTGCAACAAGAGGCATAAAGATAAGACAATAAAGAGTTTTAAAAAGACAATAACAGTAGTAATAATGCAAACAGAATAACAAAATAACTATAACAGTGTCACGTCTATCCTCTCTCTCCTGGCAGTGAAGACAGGCACATTCGCAGACCTCCATCTCCCAAACTCTTTATTTTCAATATTTAAGCAAAATAAACAGGCACTAGGGCATAACTGAACACAAAACCAGGCACTCAGGGAATAGGAACATAAAGCACCTCAGTGTAACGGCTGACCCACATTTAACATATAACACAAACCACCTTAAATCCAGATACTCAAAACCCAACCACCAATGAACAAACTCAAACACTTAACCTTTAACAACACCCAGCTGTGACTCAAATCACACAAACCATTACCACTTCAGAATACGAGTACCCAAAACTAAACTTAACAGAAAAGGGCGGCCTCTAGTGGCCGCCAACTTACACAGTGCCCAGACCTGACAAACAGATACAATATAATAACAGGTTAGTTGTGCAAGTGGTTATGAAAAGTGACTGAGTGTTTGTGCCATAAAATATAATGAATGCAATAAAATGATGAGCATGTGATGAGGGGATAAGACTAACATTCAATAACATACAGATTTTAAAAGTTATTTCATTTTTGAAAGAGTTATTTTGTACAATCTGAGTGAGAACAGAATGACATAAAGGCTGAAAGATCACCTACAGAACGAGGAAGAGTTATACCGTCTTATTGTCACAGGTAGAAAGGATTTCCTGTGGTGTTTTCTTGTGGTGATGAGTCTTTTGCTGTGTGTGCTCTGATGGCCCATCATGGAGGCGTGCATGGGGTGAGAGGGGTTGTCCATGATACTGAGCAGCTTTTTCAGTGTTCTCTTCTCAAACACCTCCACCAGGTTCTCCAGTCTGACACCCTGCTTTGTCCTAGAGACACTGAAACACCTGAGCCTCGTCAGTAGGTAAAAAGATGATTGGCCGGGAGATTATATTTGTATTGAAGTTGTTTAAAGTACATCATATGTCCTCTGTCAAATAACTGACATTATATGTCCTCTGTCAAATAACTGACATCATATGTCCTCTGTCAAATAACTGACATCATATGTCCTCTGTCAAATAGCTGCCTCAGCATGATTAGGCTATTTTTCCCCATTTTTTGAATCCTATTTCCAATTTGAACGGAAGAAAGTTGATATGTGCGACCCTCTTTGCTCTGGATATTGACATGGGCAGACTTAATTTCTTTCTCAGTGTTTCCCATACTTTTAAGGTGGTCTCAATTCACTGATTGTTGATTTTAGTTCTTCTTCATGAACCTTGATTCATAAATGTGAGTGTGTCTCACATTTGGACAGTCACCCTGGTCCATCCTAACCCATATAGTATCCTTATCTTGAGATATCCATTCAACCAATGATCTAAGTTGAGCTGTCAAAATATAAAGTTTTTATGTAAGATAAATCTAGATCTTTTAGGTATAGAACTCTCGTAAATGTAATTCTGGGCATTTTGTTTTGCCACATAAAGTCAGACAGCCATTTATTAACTATTTTAAATGTAGGAGTGGGGACCTCTAGGGGTAAGGATTGGAACATCCTTGACAAAACATATCAGAACCCTTCAATGAAATTCAAAATTTCACCAGTTACACTCCAACATCATTGCCTCAGACTTTGATTCATTAATTTGATATCCTAAAAGTTCTCCGTGTTCTTCTCTTACCAAAGCGGGTCACTAATATACGCCAGTAAATCATCTGCATGTAATGAAATCTTGTGTTCCGATTTCCATTCATCTTTTATACCCTTATGACCCATCATTTTGTCTTATTAAAGCTACTAAAGGTTCAGTATCAATGGTGAAAAGCTACGGGGTCAGACAGTCTCCATGTGAAACCTCTCTCTCGAGGAGAAAGAAATCAGAAGAACGTCTGTTTACTCTAACACATGACCTTGGATTTTTATATATCACCCTTACCCAGTCGACAAACATTGAATGGAATCTCATGGCAGCTAGTGTTTCATATAGGAATTGCCAATTTACTATATCTAAAGCTATCTATGCATCAAAGCTAATCAACATAGAGTTTTGAGCAGTTTTTTAGCACATGTTATAATATTTAGGGTTCTCCTTATATTGTTAGGACATTGTCTACCAGGAATAAAGGCTGTCTGATCTGGATTAAACAGTTATGCTATAATTTTTGGAATTCTTTATGCCAGAATATTGGTCAGTAATTTTTGACCATTATATAACAAACTAATGGGTCTATACCCCTCACATGATCTCTGGTTTTTACCTTCTTTATAAATTACTGATATAATGGCTTCTGGATTGGTGGTTTGTGGATTGCCTTTGGGCAGGGCAAAATTAAAGACTCTAGTTAGTACTGGAACTAAATAATCTAAAAACCCTCCTGGGAAGCTGTCCTTCCCTGGTGATTTGTTGTTTTCTTATAGCTTCCTGTACTTCAGTTTCCCTAATATCTGATATCAATAGTAATGCTTCATCCTTCGACAGTGAAGTTAAATGTAAATTGGCAAGGAAGGCCTTAGGCTTATGGCTTGTTGAGTTTGATTTAGGTTTTTTGTAGAGATCTCTACAGAATGATGCAAAGGCATCAGCTACTATTTCTTTTGGGTGGGATGCTGTTTTTTAAGCATGGGATGTACTAGCTTAGAGACTACTCGAGTGGCCTGGGGAGTTGAAAGGCTAACAGGCGGCTTCCTGTGTTGCCCTTCTCATAATACCTTTGTTTGGAAATTCTTGAGGCTCTTTCTGCTTTATATGTGAGGAGCTTATCTAGGGCTTTCCTGACTTCTTTTAGTTCCAGCAATATTTTTTTTGCTGTATTTTTGTGTTTTATTGATCTTATTTTGCTCTTCTAAACATATTTTCTTTAGTCTGGATGAAGTTTGGATCATTTTCCCCCAAATTACTTAGTACAAATTATTCCTTTAAGTCCTGTCTTAAATCTTGTACTATTCCTGCATTGTTTGGTAGTAAGACATTAAATCTCCAGTACCTAAAAAAGATATCTTTACCTAGATCTATCATATGGAAGATTATTATGAAAGATTATAAGCACAAAAATTCAAAATACAATATTCAATCAGAGCATGTAATTGTCAATTCAATAGTCTTTAGTTAATGTCTAAATATTTTGTATTAAAAATAGGATAATGATTCACTGAACTGCATTTTATATTGTCATGAGTTTTTTGCCTCTTTATTCAAATGGAAATTCATTTTGCAATTGTCAATTCAGTATTCAATCTCAGCAAGTGATGTGAAGATACATTTTGCTACTGGCAATTCAATGTGCAAAGTGCTGATGCAATCCTTAATTCATTTCAAAATATTTTGAATAATAAATAGAAATATAGCCGTGAACGGCAATGAACGGGATCCAAGCTGTTTGCACCTAGTCCTCCAAACCACAAAGCCGACAGGTTAGAATGCTTTGAACTGCGCAGGCCGTTCATGAAGTATATAGAAGATATCCAAACATCCTGTTGTAGCACCTCCCAGTGGCCGACGTTCACGACACGTGGCACATGTTCTTGTGCCTTTTCTCCAAATGCCCTTTAAAATGAAGTATGGTGCAACACTGAGTTATTGCTGCAGAGAGACAATATTTCATATGTTTTTGGTATTTGCAGAAATTGACTGAAGTGATCTGAAACTTGTAGCATCTGAAAGTTTTACAATGAGAAAAGGGAATGTGTTATAGAAGTCTCTCTTTTACTGACAAAGTCATTAACGCAAGAGCAATTAGAGCAATTAATTAGCTCTAAGAAGACACTTAGTGTCATTTGTGTGATATCACAAGTTATACCCATTAAAGCAATGGCACAAATATGGTTTTAAATGTCTATTTTTGGCAAAAAAGAGCAAACCTTAGGAAACTTGGCATGCTCATTCTAGTGATGACAATCTATTGAGACACATGTGCCTTGAAATCCCAAAAGTATCGTTCAATTGTTTCCTGTGTGTAATTATCCTACATGCATTTTGGCCTACCATTTAGCAATTCTTTGACAAAATTATACGAAATTTACAAGGTGTTGAAAGACACAAATGTGGAAGCCTTTCACATATTTTTCTGCAACCAGGACGCATAACTTCAGAAATTCCATAATTGAAGTGTATTTCAGTTTATGCATAAATCAGAGCGAAGCCACAAGTTGTGGTGTCTCAAAGTTAAACAATGAGTGGACTGACCATTTTATGCAAGTCACTCTTTATCTTGAACGGATCATGAGTTGACTGGTTTGAAGTGTACAGGCCATGGAAGAAATATACCAATAAATGCAATTCTCTACTGTAGCGCCCCCAGTTTTGCACACATCCTTGCGGTACCACATTATACATCTGTACCAAAGTTGCAAATTATGCACAAAGAAAGAAAGTTATGTAAAAGATTTCCAAGGTTTTAAAGTCAGTTATTTTATTTCTATGTCTCATATGTCATGATTTCTGTTTAAAAAAAACATTGTCATGTTTGACTGTGTGCTATAGCGCCTACCAATGGGCAAAGTGGACCAAATGTGAACTGCATCATCTAAGCTTGTATGTCAACAAATGTACCAAGTTTGTGAATTGTCGGCTTGGGATAGCCATGATTTTTGCCATGTAAACATTTTTGGCACCCCTTTGGCTGATATCGGCTATGTATTTCATGATACAGTTGCATGATGTCACTTAAATTGGAGAATATGCTAGAGCTATATCTTCTGGTGTAGAATGCAAATTTGTGAGCTCATTGGCCACATAGCTGGAGAGATAGAGACAGTTTTGTGCTATTAATGCTTTGTGACCGGTCATAACACCACCAAGTGGTAAATATGGATACAAATTGGGGTACTGCTGTTGAGTGACACCTTGCATGTGTTTACAAAGTTTGGCAAGCACTGACCCAAGGGCGTGTGAATGATTGCAGTGTAACTCATTGTATGCAAAACCCGGCAAGCTTAATTTGCAAATGGTGGCCATGCTGTTTGCAAATTTGCACATGTTTTTGATAATTATTGACAATGAGTGTCTTGTGATTCTAATGAGATCACACTTGTGTAGATTTGTTGAAAAAACAGGGACTAGTTCACAAAAGTTTGTTTTTGCATATTATGCAAATTAGCAAAAAATCTAATTGGGCAGAAATTAGTGGTCATGGTGCCATTTGATTCGGCTATGCCAAGGACTAATATGCAACAAGAATTTTGAAAATCGGACCTACGGTTCAAAGTTGCTGAGACTCAACGTAAAAGTATCCCTAAAAAAGTATCTATTGGCGCAGTGGTGTGGCTGTTGGTGCCTGAGTAGCAGTTGGAATACTGCATGTACCTGCCAACTTGTAAGGCTGTGCACCTTATGGTTTTTGCTCCCCAACACGTTTTGAGGCAGAAACATGTTTTAAAAAAAAACAGCATAGAAACAATAGGGATCCAGCACTGCATGCTTGGGCCTCTAATAACAAGGCACTGACTTGCATTTCGTATTGCAATGGGTTTTGCGCCTCTTTATTCAAATGAAATAGCGCCCCCAGCAATTGCATTGCATGTTGGGTGAAAAACTTGTCATGGCGGTGTGAAAATCAGCAAACTGACAAAAGATTCTTTGCTCACTTCAAAGACTTTAATTTCTTCTTAAGAAGGAGAGAGTTATTCATCCTGGATTTGGAAGTTCTCTCTAAAGAAACTGAAGATGAAGATGAAGATGAAGATACTCTGAAGATGACCATTCACCTTATCACTTGTGGGCAGAAACCATGTCACCTCCCTCTGAAGAGGTTCCAGCCAGAACCTATGTTGTGGCTCCTCACAGTGAGGCTCCATGACAACGGCCCTGAACAAGAGCTTTCTGATCTGAACAAAACACCTTATCTGAGACTCTTTAGCTCAAAACATAGGGTTTGCATAAATAACAGCCTTGATTTAATCATGTCAGTGTGCCCTGGCGGCTCAGGGCTGGCTTCACAACCTTGATCATTAATCAGCAGAATCACATTAATATGGTATTTAGAGAAAAAATCATTCAAATATAAGAATCACAAACTGAATATGCTAATTTGCCTTAGAACATAAGTGAATATATTGATTTTTCTCTTACAAACTCAATTGACAATTCCCTACTGTCAGACCACTCAACAAGGTGGGCCTTCACTAACAACGTCACTTCCTTCTCCTTCTTTCATTGGCCAAAGCACATTTTGTGCCAGCTGTTTTCCCACTTATTTGCACTGTTTGTGTTGAGCACCATACCGCCTTAAACTATCTTACATTATTTAAAAATTTCTATCTTACTTTTTATGGGCCCGTTAAAACATAATACAAGTGTACGCAAATGTAAAATATGTCTCCTAATCTCAAATATATGTAAATAAATTTACATTGAAGAAACTCCCAATTTACATTTGAAGATATGAGCTGATAGTTCTGTAGTTTGTTTTACATTAGGTTATAATATCCAGAACTTTAAAAAGTTCTTCACACTCACACATGTCAAAATGGGGTTCTTTTATGGCATTGCTTACAGAACTCTTTTTGGCATTATGCAAATGTCCCCAAAATCCTGACAGGCAGTACATTTAACAATACTAGGAATTTTAATTATACAAATTCTAACTTTGACATATGATGTTTCGCATTGTGCATGTGAAACTTAACCACAGTTGAATGGACCAAGGAGTTAGAGCTTTCTGTTTGCTACTGTGTTGTTTATCACTATATAAAAGAAGCTCCATGCTGCTTTTGTTGTTCCTATAAGCATCTCCTGAAATGAGTAGTATATTTCTATTTATGGGTGTACTTGTTCAAAATGGTAGTTTACACCAATAACAAAATTTAAAGAGAATAGATTTAAGGTCAGGAAAAGCTGATTTGTTGTTTTGGCAGTAGAGGGCTTGTGGGTTATTTCAGAGGGTCTGGAGAGTAAGCAGGCCACATCAAAGGGCAGAGGCTTCTGTTTTAGTAAAGCAGCATTAAGTCCACAGCTCCGATGTCCAGGTACAGATTGGCACAGAAGGAGCCCAGCATGCAACCAAACATCGGACCCAAAATTCTGATTGTCTGTATGAACACTGTGTGAGAAAGAGAGAGATTCCAGGATTCACTGCGAGTGCTCCAACTGTGTTCACATAACATCTGGAAGAACAAAGTTCAGACTTGAGCTAGGCCATGTGCCACCTTCCCAATGTAAAAAACAATTCTGTGTTCTTACTAGCAATAGTATACCCTATGAATGGAGAGAGAGAGGGAGAGTGACAGAGAAGAGAGAGCGAGATGGAAATAGAGAGAGTGAAAGAGAGGGGGCAAGAGAGAATGACAGGACAAAGAGGGAGTTGGAAAGGGAGAGAGAAAGGGAGACAGAAAGAATAAGAAAAAGATCAGAAGAGATGAGAGCAAGAAAGAAGAGAGAGATAGGGAGAAAGAAAGAGAGAGAGAGAAAAAGAAAAAGAAGGGAGAGAGAAAGAGTAAGAGAAAGAAGTCTGATGAGCGAGTGATAAGGAGAGACTATATAGTCTGTCACAGGGCCGGCGACGAGGACGAGGACCCTGGCAAACCGCCACCTCCCCCCAGGAGTCCCAGCCCGCAGCTCGGTCTCGAGCGATCCGCTGTTTTGAGAGTGCGGAGAGCTCGCGGAGGACCTTTGCCTGCACCTCACGCTCGCTGAGGGACCGTCCACCGACGGGCCCTCCACACCCTCCTCTCTCCCCGACCGTAGAGCCGGCTTGTTGGGGTCCGGTCATTCTGTCACAGCGCCGGCGGCCGCTGGACTACAAGGACTACATAATGACATCATGACACTACAACCTGACACTACATTAACCTGACACGACAATGACCGGACCACGAACAGAGACACAAGACAGAATATATACAAGGACAGAGACTAGAACATCCAATGAAACAACGGACCAAAACACGTGAAACTAATGGGGCGCAGAAACCAGGAACATGCACACGTGAAACAGATACTAAAAACAGGACACAGGCATAAATGTGAAACAGGGGTGACCCCTACCGGCCACCCCATGGAACAAAACCCCAAAACCCAAAACACCACCGTGACATAGTCACTGTAACTGTCCCAATGACAATTGTATTTTAAAATTCATTTAGTTACATACTGAGTTTACTGAGTTCATTGTGATCTTTAAAATTAATTTAAAACGTGTTAATTAAAATGTTAAAAGATTTAATGCTGATGAAATGCAAAAGTTGTTGAAAAATATGCTGTTGTAAAATAATGTTTGTTGAATAATTTACCATTTTATGTAAATTTGTGTGACGCTAAGCATAACGGATCGCATGAGAAGAGTTATACAGCACTAAAAGGAACCTGATTCTGAATGTGATCCAAGAGGCGCATGTGGTAATTGTTAACCTTTCGAAATGTTTCTATTGTATGTGATATCATTTGTGTGCGTTTACATGCACATTGGAACCTTGTTTTCAGTTAAATTGGGAATATGATGTGCTTTGGATGAGCTTGCGTGTTTGACACTGTTTGATAGGGGATGCTAAGGGAAGAGACTTATATGGACTGAGTGATCGAAGCAAACATTTGTCTTAATTTTGTTGTATTATAGTTTTCACGGTGTCTGCTGAAGAGAGAGAGATGGAGAGTGAGAGTTAAATAAAACTTCAAACGACATCTGTATGATACGTGGCCATTGTTTAATTGGATCTGTGTAGCTATTGTAACAATATTGATTGATTGAGCGTCATATTTACTGAAAAATGCATGTTTAGATTTTCAGGCATTAGCAAATAAGTTAGATATAAGGTCATTTTTTCAACCTAATTTATGTATGCTGCATCTGTTTTTCTAATTTATAGCTATTTTACTGATTTTCCATAAATGCTAACGCAGTACATGTCTTATTTGTCAAACACTGGCTACAAATTTTTTTTTACACATCATGTTTTAACAAATCATGTTTTGACTTTATGAATCATGTTTTGGTGCCAAAAATAAGCAATGCAGCCAAGCAAAACATTAAAAGTTGTCAATGATTTGGATGTGTCAAACTAGGAAACTATGAAGAGTGTCACGGTGGTGTCTGGTGGTGGTTTTTGGTTCCTGTTTGCCTGTTTTTGGTTTGCCTGTTCCCTGTTTTCCTGTG
>JBBPCX010068893.1:0-10000 GCA_037974365.1 Hydrocynus forskahlii
CACACAGCTCCCCCTACACACACACACACAGCTCCCCCTCCACACACACACACACACACACACACACAGCTCCCTGGGCTGCTTCACGTGGGTGAATGAGTTAAATGCAGAGAAATAATTTTGTGCTGTTCACTCTGTGTTCCCATATGTCAAAAGGACACTTTACACTTTACATGAACAGATTCCTCTGAGATCAATAAAGCTTTCTGATTCTGACTGTCCGTCACCGCCCAGTCGAAATCGGGCGGTGACGCCACCCAACGGGAAATGGGGTCATGATTAGGCAACAATTTGTTGCATTGAAACCAGACTTGGTAGATGGACTCTGGACCCCATTCTGAGGGAACATAAAGAACTCTGGGTCATGTGACCACTGGGGGTGTGGGGTGGTGGTAAGCAAAAATGTGTTATATCAGTGAAAAGAGTTTGGCTTTATTAGATGTTTAGAATTTCTGCTTAGCTCCCTCACAACTGCTCACAACATTATTATTACTTTTATTATTATTACTATTATTATTATTATTATTATTAACAGCAGTATTACTACTGACCCGGACAGCCTCCAGAGCTTTGACCTTCTTGTAGAGGGCGGAGTTGATGTCGTTGGGGTTGAAGAGCGGGTCTCCTGAGATCTTTCCCAGGAGGTCCCGGGCGAAGTTACTGACGTAATATTTACCAAAGTCCCATTTCCTCAGGACGCGACCCGGCACCACGGCAACAGCGTTCTCATGGCAACACTGACAGAAATAACGGCCCAGATACTCACAGTAGCGCAGCCTCTTAATGTAGTCTGAGCAAAACAAACCAACAAACACTGATTAACCCTCAACCTGGGACCAATCAGCACCTCATACACACCAGCATTAATGAGACTAATATGATTAATGTAAATAATTAGAATAACTGATTCAATAATGCAATGTGTGTGTGAGTGTGTGTGAGTTTTCTACCTGGATCAATGCGTGTACCACAGCCTGCACACCTGTAGTTCTGCTTGGCCACCACCACCCTCCTCCTGAACACATACACACACACACACACACACACACACACACACACACACACACACACACACAGTTACAGAATGTCACTGTAATCCACTATCAGGGTCACAGTCCGGCTCTTCCCTACGCCTGATGATCCATGGTGTGTAAACTCGTCTCCATGGTGATCAGAGTGTTTAGGAGTGTAAACTCGTCTCCATGGTGATCAGAGCGAGTGTAAACTCGTCTCCATGGTGACCAGAGTGTTTGGGAGTGTAAACTCGTCTCCATGGTGATCAGAGCGTTTGGGAGTGTAAATTCATCTCCATGGTGATCAGAGCGTTTGGGAGTGTAAACTCGTCTCCATGGTGACCAGAGTGTTTAATAGTGTAAACTCGTCTCCATGTTGATCAGAGCGAGTGTAAACTCGTCTCCATGGTGATCAGAGCGTTTGGGAGTGTAAACTCGTCTCCATGGTGATCAGTGCATTTGGGAGTGTAAACTCGTCTCCATGGTGATCAGAGTGTTTGGGAGTGTAAACTCGTCTCCATGGTGATTAGAGTGTTTGGGAGTGTAAACTTGTCTCCATGGTGATCAGAGTGTTTGGGAGTGTAAACTCGTCTCCATGGTGATCAGAGTGTTTGGGTGTGTAAACTTGGCTCTATGGTGATCTGTGTTTCAGACTCACTTCGGCGGCGGGTGGATGTTAAAGATAATCTGCGGTCGTGGAGGAGCCCATTCCAGATTCCCACGAACCCGGATACGCAACTTATAGATATCTGCATGTTCTCCATCATCAGGAGAGATCGGGAGAGAGTCCGGCATCGGGAGGAGCTAGAGAGAGACAGAAAGAGGGAGGGAGGGATAGAGAGAGCAGAGGGAGGGAGAGAGACAGAGAGAGAGAGAGAACAGAGGGAGAGAGAGAGAGGGAACAGAGGGAGAGAGAGAGAGGGAACAGAGGGAGGGAAGAAGAGAGAGAACAGAGGGAGGGAGAGAGAGAGAGAACAGAGGGAGGGAGAGAGAGAGAGAGAACAGAGGGAGGGAGAGAGAGAGAGAGAACAGAGGGAGAGAGAGAGAGAGAGAACAGTGGGAGAGAGAGAGAGAGAACAGAGGGAGGAAGAGAGAGAGAATGACCTAACATAATTAATATCACTAATTTAAACAAGTGTGTATATCATTACACACTCATTGTTTCAAAGCAAAATTATTCCTTTTACTCATGACACCAATGTGTGTGTGTGTGTGTGAGTGTAACTGTCTTAAACTTATTTTAAATCAAATTTTAAATCATTTTTAAATCATTATATAAATCAGTTTTTACATTTTGTTTTATTGTTGTGATCATTGTTTTTATGATTGTTCTACTTCCTTTTTTGTGATTATTGTTTTATTATAGTTTTTTACGATTATTCTAATTCCTTTTATGTAAAGCACTTTGAATTACCTCTGTGTATGAAATGTGCGATATAAATAAACTTGCCTTGCCTTGAGTGTGTGTGTGTGTGTGAAAGAGTGTGTGTGTGTGTGTGTGAGTGTGTGTGAGTGTGTGTGTGTGAGTGAGAGTGTGTGTGTGTGTGTGAGTGTGTGTGTGTGTGTATGAGTGTTAGTGTGTGTGTGTGAGTGTGTGTGAGCGTGTGTATGTGTGTGTACCTTCTGGGGAGCATCGTGTTCTGGAACCAGCCAGTCCAGTTCAGACGCTGCTGGAAGCTGCATCCCCTCAAACTGCCTCAGTAAACCCATCGCCACTGACTCAGCAGAGTTCGACTGCAGGAGCGACGGAGGAGACCTGCACACACACACGCACACGAGGAGGAGCAAAAGTGTTTAATTTGAAATCCAGTGTAGTTTAGAGATCTCTTTTCATCTCCTGCTACTAAACCAGAAAATCAGTATAAGCTCTGTTACAGTTAAAGGAGCAGCTCTGATAAAAAAAAAAACTGTTCAGTCACTCAGTTTGGAGGACTGAGTGACAGTTTACTGAGTGATGGGGAGGGAGGACAGTTGTAAGTTTCAGTTCAGTTGATCTGTAGGGTAGAAACTGCCCCTGAACCTGCTGGTGCAGGTCTGGATGCTCCTGAACGCCTGCCCAACCGCAGGAGTGTCAGAAATCTGTAGCTGGGATGTCTGGGATCATAGTAGACCTGCTGGGTCTTCAGTGCTGTCTGTAACATTCCTGGATGTCTGAGATCAGAGAGGACCTCCTGGGTCTTCAGTGCTGTCTTTAGAGGTCCTGGATGTCTGGGTTCAGAGAGGACCTCCAGGGCCTTCATTGCTGTCGGTGCTGGATGTATGGCAGTTCAGTCCTGGTGATGCGTTGTGATGATCTGACCACCCTCTGAAGAGCTTTTGCAGTCCAGAGCAGAGCAGCTGCTGTACCAGGTCGTGATCCAGCCAGACAGAATTCCCTCGATGGAACATCTGCAGAAAGTGGGGAGTTTTCTGAAGTAGTTTTCTGGGGCAGCTGGTGGCCTAGTGCTTAGGGTGTTCACCCTGCGATCGGGAAGTTGTGGGTTTGATTCCCAAGACCACTAAGCATCTCTGAGGTCCCCTTGAGTAAGGTACCATCCCCAAACACACTGCTCCCACCACTCACACAGTTAAATGAGTTAAATGTGTTAAATGCAGAGGAAGAATTTTGTGCTGTTCACACTGTGCTGTGGCGTGTTTACGTATGACAGAATGGTCACTTTCACTTGCTGTCTTGCTGCTTTTGTGATCACAATGACATAGTGTGACCATTTTAGATCCTCTCTGCACAGGGAGGCACTGATGATCCGATCACAGAGGTTCATGGCACATCTGGACGGAATTGCGGTGCTAAAAGCAGAGCTGCAGTCGATGAACAGCATCTGCACGTACGTGTTTGTCTGGTTCAGGTGGAAGAGGGCAGCGTGCAGGACGAGGCCGGGGCCATGACTGTGGATCTGATTGGTCCAGAGGTGAACTGTAGAGGGCAGGATGTTTTGTGACTGAGTGATGGGGGAGGACAGTTACACTAAGTGACTGGGGGTCATTAAAATAGATCAGAGGATCACTCATTAGAGTTAAATCGAACGGATTCACACTGTGTGTGTGTGTGTGTGTGTGTGTGTGTGTGTGTGTGTGTGTGTGTGACAGAGCGAGACAGAGACTCACACAGACTCGGAGCTGAGGAATGACCTGCTGGGAGTGATGCTGGGTTTAATATCTGCGTCTGCAGGAGGACAGGAGAACATCAGTCTGTCATATAAACAGTGAAGGAACCCAAAACTACATTAAAGACTAAAGATTAACAATGAAAGATTATATTCTCCTTATGTATTAATCAAAACCAAATCAAACTGTCACATCCCATATTGCTGATAAGCAGGTACAATACCTGTGAGAGAAATGCTTGTGTGTTTTACAGAGCAGCACATGTATCATAACAGACAAAAAACATATCTATTTAAAAAACAGCTGCAAGCGGAAAAACAGCTGAACTGAACTTCCTGAATTGAGAGCTTTGGTTCCATGAGAGACTTTTAATTCCAAAATGAACAAAAACAACTAACAAACGCAAATGCCAAAACAAATAAATATGGTTCATTCAGTTCAGTTTTACTGTTTAACACCAAGCATGTAAAAACACACATTCAAACACAGACACACACACACAAACAGCCTAAAACTCTGGTTCTCTCTGAACTTTCAGGCATGTGTTAGTGTGGCGAGGCCAGAGGGTCAGACAGAGGCTCATGCAGACACACTGAGAGTGGGTGAGGGTGAGGGTGAGAGTGAGGGTGAAGATGAGTGGGGTGGCGGTGAGAGTGGGTGAGGGTGAGGGTGAGGGGGATGAGAGTGGGTGGGGTTGGTATGTTGAAAAAAAAAAAAAGAGGATCTAAAGGATTTACTGTAAGATTCTAGTTCTAAAGAGGAAAAAGCAGCACAGCCCCTAAAACCGAGCAGTAAACTTCCTAAAGTGAACACACACACACCCCAGCCCCCAGGACTGTTAGTGTCTCTGTACCTGAGAAGAGGGATGCGAGGGACAGTGAGAGTCCACTCTGAGACGCCAGCAGGGACGGACCATCACCGTCATCTGAGACACACACACACACACACACACACACACACACACACACACAGCACAGGTAAAACCCCTCCCCCCAAACACACACACACGCAGGAGGATGTGCTATGGTTAAACCAGCAAACAGCACAGGTAAAACCCCTGCCCCCAAACACACACACGCGCAGGAGGATGTGCTTTGGTTAAACCAGCAAACAAACCTAACACAAACCTTCCCAATAAAAATAAACTATATTTAAGAGCCTACAGTCGGTTATAGTATACATTAGATACATCTGATCCTCTAGGTATTCCATTTCTCTATAACAGCCCAAGAGTAGATTTCACTTTTAATATAAACTGTGGGAACTAGAAAAGTCTGCCTGACAGAACGAGAAGATCTGGGGACTAAATCAATCACAGAGGGGAGAGAGGAGGTCTGATCAGTTCTGATGAAGCTTGGTGAGGTGTGATAAAGCTTGATGAGGTCTAATGAGGTTTGATGAGGTCTGATGAGGTTTGAGGAGGTCTGATGAGGTTTGAGGAGATTTGATGATCAGTGAGGTTTGATTAAAATGACAAAAATGTTGATGGATCAGCCGTGCTGAGAACGTGAACTCTCCTCCCACCTCTCAGCTCGAAGTCCTCCACCTCCTCGGCTGATCCGGATCCAGACCCAGACTGGTGAAAGGAATCATGGGAGCTGCGGGGTGAGCCACTGTCTGTAGAGGTGAGTCCTGAAAAAACACACGGAGCTGAACCATCAGTTACTCAAACCTCCATTCCACCTTAAAGGAGAAGTTCGGTGTGAAATGGACCTGGGATGTATTGAAACTTGATAACAAGTATGAACTTTTGTCGAGTAGCCAACCTTCATTCGACTCTCAGTTTCTCTTCCAAGAATATTTACCTCTCTGGGCACTTGGTGAAACCAATTCTGTTAGCCTATCTGTCTAAAATGTTGTTCATTAAGGCCCTGTCTTGTTATTTATCCTCATAAAGATTGTCGTTCCTTTCTCTCTGGGTCAACCTGAGGAGGACGGGTTCCTCTTTTGAGTCTTGGTTCCTCCCGAGGTTTCTTCCTCCAGCTGAGGGAGTTTTTCCTCGCCTCTGTCGCCTTTGGCTTACTCACTAGGAGCTCGGACCTGGACTCTGGGCGAATGAAGGCGGGCTACTCGACAAAAGTTCATACTTGTTATCATGTTTCAATACACCCCAGGTCCATTTCACACTGAACTTCTCCTTTAAACAGGGCCGCAGTCCCATCCTGATTTAAGGTGGAACAGAGTCTGAACAAGAAGCTGAAGAGCGCCTGAGTTTCTGTAAACAGACACGAGGATATCAGTTACTCAGGGGTCAGCGGTCAGGGATACGAGATAAGGTTTAGGATCAGGGATTCATGTGTAGGGTCAGGGTTTCATGTGTAGGGTCAGGGTTTAAGGTTTAGGGTCAGGGTTTAAGGTTTAGGGTCAGGGTTTAAGATTTAAGGTTTAAGGTTTAGGGTCAGGGTTTAAGGTTTAGGGTCAGGGTTTAAGGTTTATGGTTTAGGGTCAGGTTTAAGGTTTAGGCTCAGGGTTTAAGGTTTATGGTTTAGGGTCAGGGTTTAAGGTTTATGATTTAGGGTCAGGGTTTAAGGTTTAGGCTTAGGGTTTAAGGTTTAAGGTTTAGGCTCAGGGTTTAAGTTTTAGGGTCAGGGTTTAAGGTTTAGGGTCAGGGTTTAAGGTTTAGGGTCAGGGTTTAAGGTTTAAGGTTTAGGCTCAGGGTTTAAGGTTTAATGTTTAGGGTCAGGGTTTAAGGTTTATGATTCAGGGTTAGGGTTTAAGTTTTAAGGTGTAGGGTTAAGGCTTGCGTCAGGGTTTAGGGTTTAGGATCAGGGCTTAAGGTTTAGGCTCAGGGTTAAAGGTTTGGGTTTGGCCGCGACATCACTGTGCTGAGGGTTATGGTTAGGGTCAGGGGTCCGGGTTTGGCAGTGACCTCACCACGTTGGGGGTTATGGTTAGTGTTAGGGGTCCAGGTTTGGCGGTGACCGCACTGTGTTAGGGTCAGGGGTCCGGGTTCGGCGGTGACCTCACCGTGTTGGGGGATATTGGTTAGTGTTAGGGTCAGGGGCCAGGGTTTGGCAGTGACCTCACTGTGTTGGGGGTTATGGTTAGTGTTAGAGTTAGTGGTCCAGGTTTGGCGGTGACCTCACCGTGTTGGGGGTTATGGTTAGTGTTAGGGTTAGGGGTCCGGGTTTGGCGGTGACCTCATCGTGTTGGGGGTTATGGTTAGTGTTAGGGTTAGGGGTCCGGGTTTGGCAGTGACCTCACCGTGTTGGGGGCCACTGGGCTGCAGGCGACTGCGGCGAATCTGCTGCCTGCGCATGCGGATCTTCTGCTTCAGCTGCTGGATCTCCGAGTCGCTGTCTCCGTCCTCCTCCGTTTCCTCGGCCCTCCGGCGCAGGTTACACTTCATCAGCTCGATCGCCGCGATCAGAGACTCCGAGATGCTGAAGTGGGCATTCTCCTGAAAGGGGCGTAACACAGCTCGCAACAACGCCCGTAATGATGACTCAGAAAGTCCCCTCACTACACCCTCCTCACCTTCTCCAGATCAGCACAGCTGCCGAAGTCCTGCTCCGAAAGGTAACTGATCAGACTCTGGCCCTCTGACGGCTTCCGGAACATTCCATCAGGAACACAGCGGCCCTGAAGACTGTCTGCAGGAACACAAAGAACAAAGAGTGTAGAAACTTCCCGTCATTACAGTCATAACTGAGGATTAATTTTATGCAGTATGAATCTGCAGTGTGTGTAGTTTTTACAGTAAGAATTGAGGAGAGATTTTAAAACATTAAAACATTTTTAAATCTTGCATTTTTGGGCAATGACTCTCAGATACTTTATCTCCCCCCAACCACACACACACACACACACACACACACACACACACACACACACACACACACACTACAGCTGCACAGTATATAATCTACTAATCAAATGAGCCTCTAACCAATCATAGCATTTCTGACAGGGTGACCAATCACAGCTCCAGGTGAGTTACTGGGTGTTCTGATGAATCGAGGTCTTCATTTTAACGGTTAAAGAGGAACTGGTGCGTGAATGAGCAGGGCTAAACTGCAAACTTCTGTCTGAACCTCTGGTATCAGCACACACACACAGTATTTATCAGTGAGAGGGAGGTTCACTCACTGGCCTCCATGTAGAGCGAGTTCTGGCTGCTGCTGCTGCTCTGAGGAGAAAACGGCCCGAACCCCTTCACACACTCCTCACCTGCTCCAGATTCTACACACACACACACACACACACACACACACACACACACAAATGATCAGGTCTACAGAAACGGTATAATCTCCAGACTAAACACACGTCATGAAGGGACATTAACAAAACAAAAATCAGTTATAAAATTAATATACAAAAATAAAATAAAATGGAGTTTAATGACATGCAGTGTTTCCCCTTTACTGTGAGGTTCAGGACCCTGCGACCTACCACTCAACCCTAAAACCCTCCAGATGGAAGCATCCTCATTGGTGGTTTTAAAATGACGCGTTTGTCTTCTTTACTGTTTTAACTCTTTAACTGATAATATCATTATTTTATCATTCTTATATCTATATGTGCAGTAAAACAATGTTATCGTATATGTAATTCTGAGTATTCTAAAATAAAATCTACCCCTAAACCCACTCCTGAAGAAAGAAAGTGTGTGTTTTCAGTTTAATGACATTCCTACAGGAAATGGTGCAGCAAAATCAATTAAAACAATCTGCAGAAAAACATGCAGGAACAGACAGATGGAGGTGAAGCTTCACAGCGAAATGTGTGAGTGTGTGTGTGTGTGTGTGTGTGTGTGTGTGCGCATGTATGTGTGTCTGTGCAATGGGTAGAGTGTGTGTGTGTGTGTGTGTATTGGTTAGAGTGTGTGTGTGTGTGTGTGTTTGTGTGTGTTGGGTAGAGTGTGTGTGTTGGGCAGTGTGTGTGAGTGTGTGTGTGTGTGTGTGTGAGTGTGTGTGTGTGTGTGTGTGTGTGTGTGTATCAGTAGAGACCTACAGACCTGCTACAAGATCCTCTATTATAATGGTGCTTTTCCTGTGGCCGCCTGCTTCACCGAGAGAGAGGGAGAGAAAGAGAGAAAAACAGAGAGAGAAAGAGAGAGAGAAAGAGAGAGAAAGAAAGCAAGAGAGAAAGAAAGAAAGCGAGAGAAAGAGAAAGAGAAAGAAAGACAGAGAGACAGAAAGCAAGAGAGAAAGAGAGAGAGAGACAGAAAGCAAGAGAGAGAGAGAGAGAGAGAGAGAGAGAGAGAGAGAGAGGGCAGGGCAGAGTGTGGGTAGTCAGTAAAAGATTTGCAGAGATTAGTTTGTGCTTTTATTTTACACCCCACATTACAACCAGGAGAAAGAGGTCTGAGACACCAGAAGAGCTAAAGATTTAAAGACGAGAGGTCACACACCCACCACACACTGCAATGATCAGTCAACAGTCCATCAATTGTCACTGATGATACAGCTTAGAGATTCCACAATACACTACTGAAACAGTGGGGGCGATATTACTACAACACTCAACATACATAACTCACTCACTCTCACCCACTCACTCACCATTCACTCACTCACCATTCACTCTCACCCACTCACTCACCTCACTCCACTCACCCACCATTCACTCACTCACCATTCACTCTCCTCACTCACCTCACCCCTCATCTCACTCACCATTCACTCACTCACCATTCACTCACTCACCATTCACTCACTCACCATTCACTCACTCACCATTCACTCAGCGACCCCCTGCTCACCTTGTTTGTGTTTCTGTGTGACCCCTGTGTCAGACAGCGACCTTGTGTGACCCCTGAAGCTCCGCCCCACGCTGCGCTGCGTGTCAGAGAGCGAGCTACGCCGGGGGCGGGGCTGCGGGGGGTCAGGGGCAGGGAGGTGGGCCTTCGGAGGAGTCTCTCCGCTGTGGTTGGAGAT
>JBBPCX010068894.1:0-11804 GCA_037974365.1 Hydrocynus forskahlii
TTTTTTTTTTTCTCTCTCTCTCTCTCTCTCTCTCTCTCTCTCTCTCTCTCTCTCTCTCTCTCTCTCTCTCTCTCTCTGATATTACCAAACTTGCATTACAACCCATGATTTAGCTGATCAGTGCAATGCTGTGCATACTCAGATGTTATCAGCCATATTCTCTGTGGGACATGTCAAGCGTTGTACAGCAGACATTTAATCTGAGTCTAAATTGATAAGGAAGTCAATGCACAAGGACCAGGATACAGAAAGACATAGACTGTGGGATATTACACATTATGTCTGCAGAATCTAGGTCACAAAATTCTCCTGGGACAAGAGAACCTCAAATGTTTATAAATATTCAAGAGACACCAAAGATAGGAGCTTGTGTTCCTGAATATGAAATTATTTCCCCACAGTAGAATAACAGTTCTATGCACCACTAAATTCCTTGTAGGCTGTGGAAGTGCTAAAACGGCCTCTACTTTACCGTGCGTTCCTGCTTCATGCATTCATGTACTTAGGTAGTAAAAATATGTTTGTCCCAAGCAGGTCCAATATGCTGAGGCATGGCTGTCATGACCGGGCCACTGGGAATCCAAGGGGTGTGCCATCTAAAGCACACTGTCACTTCAATCTGAGCAGAAACTTTTGATCTGTGATGGACTTGTGAACTTTTGCCCAACTTCATTTCGCTCTCTTAACCGAAGAAGAACGAGGAGAGGAAGAAAGAAGGAGAGCTCAATTGTCTGGATAGTCATGCGTGACTGGCGGTCCTCGCTGTTGGTTGGAGCTGGAGGATTGACGCAAAGCCCGAGAAGAAGATTAAAGTCTTCAATCGGAAAGAAATGGCAACCATTATTAAAGGTTTTCCATTATTGGACTCCGAAACCAGTTTTGCAGTTCCTCTTGAAGTCTGTGTTTGGGTATTGAATTTGGTTTTAAATCAGCATGAAAGGGTCTACCACAATGCACTCAGCAAGTAAATGACACTGACACAGTTTGACTTGTTTGAGCTGTGTTCTTCAGCATGGTATGGTTGCAATTAAATTTCAATTGACGTAATTATTGATCTACACTGGGTGAAGCCACTGGTGCCCTCGGGGGGGTAGATGGCTCATATACCCCAGACCCTGCCCCTTCCTCTCAAAATTATTGGCATTTCCTTTTTTAAGAGATCTAAATCCTTAACATGCTGTTTTGCCAAACGTGTAAAACCCCAAACTGTCCCAGGAGGGCACGGTGTGGTTGCATGATGTGGTTACAGTGTACATTATAAAACTGTACATATTAAAACAATATGTATTTCGATACTACAGTGCACTTTGAGAGTCTTGTTTTATCAAAACCAAAGCTTCATGACATTTAATGTCAGTGCTACACTCAAGTGTGGCCTAAGCTTTTCTGGTGTGCTAATTGCTGTCATTAAATAGTGTAAATGCAAGGGTTACCTTTTGGAAGAGCATAAAGAATGAAAATGTACAATCTTGAATAATGTTACATGGCCATTGAATTGATTCAGTTGGAGGTTAAATACAATTAAGGCTGTTCTTTGTTCTTGTAACAAGAAATCACTTCGTTTTGCACATTCTGCAGAAGAGAAAAAGGTTTGAATAATTTGTTTTTGCCTTATTTTCCCCAGAAAATACCCTGATATGAACACAAAAGTGCCCGCAAAATGTAATGAAATTTCTCAACCCCTGTCATTGACAGTCTGTGCGTGCACTAATAAATTAGTAAAAAAACAAAACAAAAAAAAAACATACCTTCCCTAGTGCTCTATCAGGCCTGTAATAGACTATATGGACAAAAGTACTGGGACACTCCTGTTTTTCAGGGTTCCAGGGTTACTCTTACTTCCAGTGAAGAGCCCTGACCTCAACCCCATCCAACACTTTTGGGATGAACTGGAACAGCAAGACCTGCGAGCAAGACCTTCTCGTCCAACATCAGTGACTGACCTCATAAATGCTCTGCAAAATGAATGGGCACAAATTCCCGCAGAAACGCTCCAAAATCTTGTGGAAAGCCTTCCAAAAAGCGTGGAAGCTGTTATAGCTGCAAAGGGGGGATGGTCATATGTATATGGTCATATGTAATATATCTGTGTCTACATGCTGGATCATATATTTGGTCTGCAATACAATGCTTTATGATCTTCAGTCACCCCCTTACTGTCCTCCACGGTTTGCCTGTTTTATTGCTAGTACAACCTCGCACTGCTCACTGATGTTCAGTAATCTGGTATTCCTATATGTTTTGTTTAATGCAGTCGTAAATACCTTTCAATTAAGGCTGGATGTTGCCCTCACTCCTAGACCTGTACGGCTTTAGTGTTTAGTCATCCGACAGTGTTCCCAATTCACATCCACTTAAAAGCTGAATTATTCACTCTGTGATGTCAACATTGAAGCGAATGCATAAAATTGCTCTCAACAACACTGGCAATACAGAGAGCTTTGCTAGTCTCTTTAGCAGAGATGTAATAACTTGTCAGTAAAGCAACTTCAGTACAAAGGCAGCTCAATGACAAACTGTAGATGTAGTAAGTGTAAAAATCTTTCCTTTCCTGGACGGAAAATCATTTGCCAGTACTTTGTGAATAACCATAATATAAAGATTAATATGAACTTGAATATTATTGCAAATGTTACTGTATTCCGCATTTTTGGCTCAGTGGTGTCGTGATGGTTAACTTGGTTGTTTTTCAGAGTACTTAAAAGCACCGTGTGACATACATAAAAGGTGGGGCAAACTTTTGAAAAACAACAACTGCTTTGGGGTGGATTTTGGAGGAGGAGCAGTTTGAAATTTGTTTTCTACCCGTAACATTAGCTTTCCGGCCTCCTTCTGCATTCGCAAGCTATTTTCCAGTGTGTGCATGTGCACATGGCCCTCCAGCACTTCCTGAATGGCTCCAAAAGTCAAAACAGCTGTTGTTCTTCAGATGTTTCTTCCACCTTTAAGACAACTCCAAGATTGAAGAAGGGGGTTGCCCTAGTCTAGCTGATTGTGTGGCCAAACCTAGTGTTCTAGTTCCTGTGTGGGTGTGACAGGTCAAACAAATCGTGACATTTAAAGGTGAGCCATATTGATTGGTTCAGGTTTTTTTTTACTTACGTCAGAGTAAGGAGTAACAATAATTGCTGCAAAAAAGCAGGAAAGGAGGACGTTTCACTGTCATGGGGTGGGAAAAAAAGTCTCTGAAAATGGAAATAAAGGGTGTCGCCAGATCCTGTTTACTGGGGTATGTGTCACTTTGTAATATTACTGTGCCCCACAACAATTACAGGGACGAAAAGTTCTTGCATAAGCCTGTTAGACTGCTAATTAAAAGGGCGTTAGTTTAGGTAGCAACTTTTTATGTAGTCTAATTAAATTTCATGCCCTGAGATTATTGCGTTTCGTTTTCAAACAAAAAGGGAATTTGTGGCAATAGTAAGATCTCAGTTTACCAGGCTTGGGTTTTCTGGCTACCCTGAGCTAATCATGCACAAAATAAATAACACAACAGACGTGAAATCATCAAATACAAGCATGAATAGAACAAAGAGAAGGTGTGAAACGTGAATCAGAACTGGAAGAAGGCGTGAAAGGGGAAACAAAACTGAGAGAAGGAGTGAAAGGAATCATAACAGGTAAAAGTAGAGAAAAGGGATTTGGAACTAGGAAAAAGAGTCACAGGAATCATAACTGGGAAAAGAAGTTAAAGGGAGATCAGAACTGGGAGAAGGAATGAAAGGGGAATCAGAACTGGGAGGGGTGAAAGGGTAATCAGAACGAGGAAAAAAGTGGAAAGGTAATCAGAACTGGGAGAAGGTGTGAAAGGAGAATGAGTTTTTAAAAAAAAGTTGTGAACATGACTTTGAAGATGTTAATCAACATAGACTGTACTAGCATCTATTAGTTCTTTACTGCAGAGGAAAAGATTTAATTGTGGCTGACTGAACAGCTTCTCCTGGTAAAAGTATTTACTTTAAAACAAACAAACAACAACAAAAAACATGGATGTAGCAATGAGCAAAGAGACTGGACAGTGCCCCCCTTAATTCTCTGTGTGCTCCTCTACAACCAGCAGTCTAAATGGAAATAGTTGAATATAGGGTAGATATTTGATAAAATACTTAAATATGTCAATCCGTTATAAATACTTGTGCAAGATGGTGGCTAGATAATGTTGCAAATATCTTGCAGCTTCAGCATTACCTTCTCATAACACAGCATATTTTACTCAACTGAACAGACATTGTTATGCTTTGTTGATGATTGAAGTTTCACCACAGTCTACCAAACAGTGCAATATGTATTGTTTGACCAAGATGCAGGTCAAATTCCTTGTAAGAAATAGCATCACACTAAACATCCTGAGTGTTTTGTAATGTGTGTGTTTGGCCACATTACAGTTTGCCTTGTTTGACTTGTACTCCATATCATACTTATACACACCATGCAAATATGAGTGACAGCCATAACACAAGCTGTGGCATGGCAAGGCTGTAGAAGGTTGTGACAGCTGTAAATGTCACATAATTATTCTTACTACACTACAGGCCAGACGTTTGGGCCCATTATTTTTGAGCATATGCTGCTTTTTCAAATTTTTATTACGAGAATACATTAGAAATAGTTTTTAATAGTTTATAGTGTGCAGTAATGCATTATCTGGCATAAAGGCTGGTTTTGAAGAGGACAGTGCATCCAACTTTGTGTTGGATCATGAAACAAGGAAAGTGTCTCTCAGGTTTTCAACATCACACAATTCCTTCTTGTTTATGTATGATTGAACAAAATTTCTTTCTTCAACAGGACAATGATCTCAAATATTCATCAAAAGTGTGCCAAAGTTATATCCAGTCCAAAGCAAAGCAAAAGGTTTTGAGAATTATGTCTTGGCCTCCCCAGTCTGCAGATCTTTCTCTCATTGAGCTTCATAGGACAAGTTGGACAGACAAGTTGGAAATGAGCATCCAGCGAATAAGCAGAACTGTTTGCATGCTTTTGGACTCAAGTTATTTCCAAAGATTGCTGGAAAGAATGTTGCAAATCTGTGCTGCTGTGTTAAACGCAAAGGGTAGTGTTTTTTTTTTTAAACTTGTGTGTAAACTTTTGCGTTCATTAAACTTACAGTGTATTTTTTACATTACACTTCAAACCAGTCAGTAAAGTTTAAGTATTTCTAACGTTTTCTTGCAATATACGTTTTAAAGAGCAGTGTGGTTTATCTAGTTGTTTTTTTTTAGCATGGGCCCAAACCTCTGGTCTATCTTGTATTTCCTTGAGCTTTTTAAGCTGGATATACTTTCTCTTATATGCCATTAGTCTGTGAATTTGTCTTTCTGGAATGACAGCTGGACAGTATAAACTTAATGATGTCCTATAGTGTGCAGTTTATTGGACTTTCTGCCCATATTCTGTGAAAAAGGACTTGTTACTGTCAACTGTTTCTGTATCATAGAATGTACGGTATGTGTCAGGTCGATTAGCATGATTCATTAACTAAAAGATGACCCTGGTAGTTCTCACCCACATTGTTTTTGTTGAAAGTCCACATATTTTTTTTTATGCTGAACTGACAAGTCAGTTTTATACAGCTGTAATTCTAGTCGATGTGTCTCAGGAACTCCAGGTGTGTCTTAATGGAATTATTTACAGACAATCAGTTTAATATGAGCTCTGTTAGTAACTTTTTACTTTAATGTATCTAAAACTGCCATTTATCTACTTAAAATGGCTTGTATGTACCTGAATGACCTGCAGAAATGACCCTAGTTCATAGAAGTGCTGTGCAAAATGACCAGCTGATGAATGTCATGTCACAGGAATGTTTTTTGATTTTTCTTCAGCGTGAAGCCACTTGAAGAAGCATTTGCTTATCTTCTTTGATGACCACATTAAGCAGATATTTCAGGCCTACATGAAATATAGAACACCCCATGTACAATAGACACGTAAAAGGGACAACAGAACAAACACCATCTTGTTTCCTAATGACACACTGCAGATATGTGAATAGCACAGAGTAATACCTCTGTATACCCCGTTTGTTTTACAGATCACAATGCATATATTTAGTGTACTGTTCAGTGGGCCGTTAAACTGTTCTATTACATACTGACTGAATTTTTTGGAGAGAAGATCAATGTCATCCTCCAGGACTCTATGAAACAAAACAAAAAAACATACTCCCAGTAAGCTGTATTACAGCCCACAAGTAGTTTTAGCATTAGAGCGGTTTGCTTTAATGGAATTTAACTCAGAAATTAGTGCATGAGGCTCTCAATCTTTGAAATATGCGCTCGCTGTATCACTCACTATCATCCCACATCAAAGAGAGATATGGCACACAGCCGGGCCTGTGAACCCTCAGTGTGGGGCTCATGGTCGAGTGTGAATGCAGATGAACACAACTGAATGTTCGAGAACCATAGATCACTCATCACAGCTCTTTCACAGCTCTGACCTTTTTTGCGTTTTTGTCTTCCCATGTGCTCTTAACCTTCCCACATAATAGCTGTTGCATGTGAAGTGATAATAATGTTTTGCTCATTTGCCCATAGACTACTGCAGGCCAACTGAACATCCGCCCGCCCAATTATACACCGTTTTGGTTCATTTTTGATTTCTCTTATTCTGCATGTATTACAGCCTGTCCTTTTTACACAGACTGCAAATAGAAGCTTTGATGGAGTGGAATTTCAATGGAACTTCAAAGGATACTCAAAGAAAGGTCTGCATTGCTGTCATTTCTATGCATCTCTTATCTTTTAAAGAAACTGATCACTGGATGGACAAGACGGTAATGAAATGGACTTATGGTGTGTTGTTAACAAGCACTCTTAAAATAACCTTGCGATAGAGCGGGGACTGTATAGCCAGAACAGGAACTAGAAAGCACACTGCATGCTTGAATGTCAGAACACAGAGACAATTGGCAGTCTGCTTAGATAACAAGGTAGTGAGAAAGGTAAGAGTAATGATGAGAGGTACGAGAGAGGTGAGGACTCAGTTGCAATTAAGAATTTAATAGAATTTAAAAAGTTTGACGTAAGAAACAAAAAGGTCAGTCATGGACAAACATGATAACAAAGATAATCCACATTTGTTATTCTTTTTACATTCCAAGAAGACCAAGCATGTGATCCAAGATGAGCAACAAACAGGTCAAAAACCAAAACCATGAGAAGTTAAACACACACAGTATGTCAAAGTACAAAACAATCTGTGAGAAGAATCAGATGCCGGGTTGGGGTTTGCTGACGGGATTCCGCACTGGTCCAAAATGACCATACTACCATCGGCCCACCGGGCAAACGTATGCCCGACGGCCAGTCCAGCACTGCTCAGATCGTTAGCTTCCCTAGTGGTGAGGAGGATGAACTCCAGCTCATGTTGTCACAGAGCCAACCCACATTGGTAGATTATTCCGAGACACCAGTGCCAATCTGCTTGTGCCTTTCGGGCAAACACAGACTCCCTGGTACTGCACCACATTCTCTTGCTATTTCTTGCTCAAATCTCAATGGTTAGAATATGTGTAGTCACCTTCTCTGGCCAGAATGATGACTGATCTCTTAAAATGCACAGAAATGGAGATACATTAGCAGAAGTATGATACAGAGAATTATGCGCATATTCCACCCACGGGGAGAACTCATCCCATCCGTTTTGTTCTATGCTGCAGTATGATAGCATCATATGTCTGATTTCCTGGGTGAGTCTTTTAATTTGGCTGTTTGAGAATGATATCCTGAAGACATGTTTCATTGACATCCTAGTTTTCTTACAAAATTCTCTCCATACATGAGAGGTGAACACTGTGCCTTGATTTGAGACTATTTCCTGGGGTATTCTGTAAAGTTTAAACACCTGGTGAGACAGCATGTCTGCCATTTCTTCAGTGGACTGAGTCTGCAGGCTTTAGGAAAACGATCAATAACTACAAAAATAACTGTATTTCCCCAGGAAATGGGCAAGTCCATGGCTATGCGCGACCACGGCCTCGTAGGAGTGTATAATGGCTGCAATAATATATAGGGTTTCACATTTGGGGATTTGGAGCTGGCATATACTGAACATGTGGAGATTATTCTTTGTACATCGACGAATGCAGAAGGAAATACCAGAATTTTCTTTGAAGACATTCTGTGGCTGTCTTAACTCTTGGATGACTTACTACTTTATTGGGATGTATCCGCATGATTAATTCTTGAAAGTCCTGTGGAACATGTATTTTAGTTAGCTTCATTAGGCTGTGTTTTTACCATGTTGGCCTCTTTAACTGGGTTGATGATGGGAAAGGATCATCACTGTCCAGCTCAGGTTCATAAGTAACCCAGTTTGAAGGCTTCTGTAATGTAGTCATCCAGAGCCTGCAGTTCTGGAATGAGAAAGGGTAGATTTTTGCCCTGCTCTAGGCAGTTTTTCGACGGTGCAAGCACTGTTTCAGTGAGGTGGGAGTTGCTTCTTTTAAGTCATGATACTTTGGGGGGATTTCTACTGTTGCTGAGAGCTTTTTTAGGACGTGGCATGAGCAGGAACAATAAGACATCAATCAAAGGAATCTATACCCTATTTCTGGATTTCTCCAGTTGACCAGTTCACACTGGGTTTATGCAGAAATACCATGGATGGCCCAAAATAATGGGTTTTTGGGCAGTGAATAAAGAGTAGTTCTATTTTCCCCATGATATAGTCTGATACAGTGGCTGAATCCATCCTTAGTGAGGGAGAGCAAATTTTGCTTGGTATTCTTAATGTATTTACCAGTGTTTTGTCGATGAAATTTCCAGTGGAGCCTGAGTCTAGGAGAGCAGAGAGGAAGCCACATTGTGAATGCCATCTGAATTCCACTTGAATCCTGAACTGTCTGTGTAATGTTTGTGAGGTACACACTACAATGACAGTAAAGAGTCTCCTCATGTACAACGAAATTTAAAGGTGCAATTCTCTTAGTCCACAGTGGTCATCTTTTCCACAGTAGAAGCAAAGTTGATTCATCTCCGCTCTTGTTCCTCTTGGCTAGTGCAGGTGTTTCCTATCTGTTCAAGCTCTCTATGGTCTGTTGCACATGAGGTGTCACATGTTATAGGGAGGTGAATTTCCATTCTCTCTGGATATTATCCAATCATATCAGTGTCCTAATCATTTGATCTTAGGTCAATTCCTCGTCTGGGCAAGCTAGTTCAGTTTTGAATTCCTCTTTAAGGCCCTGTAAGTACATGGTCTTTAAGGCTGGTTCATTGGAACCAGTGTATGGAAATGCAAAGCACATTCAGCTGCAGTCATACTCCCCTGAGTCAATGAGCCGAATCTGCTCCCTGCTCCCTTCCCCAAAATAGAATGATTAAATACTTCTTTGAACCTAGTTAAGAAATAGTCCGATGATCGTAAATTGAGTGTATTCTCATTCCAAATCACTGTGGCCCATTTAAATGGTTTTCCTGTAAGTAGGGATACAATAAATGCTACCTTAGCTTCCTCTGACATAAACAATTGGGCGTGATTACAAAAAAATACAGAGAACATTGCACCTCGGCATTGATCAGAATTACCATCAGTGTGTTTGGGTACAGGAGCCACCATACTTGGTGTACTATGTGGATGTCCAATGTGAATCCAATGTATGGACTTGGCTTCTGTTTGGCGTCTGAGTCCATGTTTGGCAAAGTGTTCCGTAATGATGGTATGAGAGAGCACCCGATCGTAGTTAAGGGTTGAAAGGAATGAAAAAAGTTAGATGTAACAAACATAAAAGGTAAATCAGGCACAAACTGTAATAACAGAGATAATCCAAATTTGCATGGCAAAACACATGATCCAAGATGAGCAATATAGAGGCATGAGTCAAAGTACAAAACAAAGTAACAAGAATCAGGCAAAGAGGATACCAGAATACAGGCTGCTCTGTACACTGTGAAAGGCAATACTTTTCAATGATACTTTCTACATTCCTTAAGTAATATTACAAACAGGACATCCTTAGGTAAACTTGGCTCACATTGTTAACTTCCCTGGTGGCGACAAGGGTGAACTGCAGTTCAGGTTGTCACAGAGAGAAAAAGCAGCTGGGGGGGCTGGGTGGCGTAGTGGTTAGGGTGTTGGTCCTGCACTCATGAAGGTTGGGGCTTTGAATCCCAACTGCTAATGTGACCACTGAAGTACCCTTAAGCTAGGTACCGTCCCCACTCACTGCTCCACACAAGTCAATAGGAACTTTCTGAGTGGTACCTTGTTTCTATGTACAGGGTTTTCCATAAAAATGTTGTCTTATTGTCAGATGCACTTGTAAAGTTTAGATAAGCTAGACAGCTATTTATTTTAAGGTGTTTTATTCAATATTTTACTGAAACTGAAAGGTTATTAATTGATAAATGATGTACCGTACCAATCTGTATATGGTCATTTCTGCCTGAGATTTGATAATTGCACATTGCAGTTGAAATATAACTCATTTTGGATCTTAATTTTGTTAGAACTTCATTCTCAGTGTTAGAGTTTTTCAATCAGTAAACAGTCTACAGCTGTGTTCTTAATATTGGGAACCGGAACCTTGTAAAATTCCTCCATTTTGTACAGCTTTCTGCACATATGGTTTATAAAAAATATGGTAAATCGTAGCGTAGCAGGATAATTTTACCTATGTGCCTGCAAAAAACATTTTTATTAATGAAAACAGTGATTTCACTTTTGAACAGTGAGTAGAAAAGACAGATTTGGACACTTTTGTAATTTAATATTCTTTCAGTGTTCATTAGCATAGACAAGGATATGAGCAAAAGAAACTGCAGGAGGAGTATGATTTCAGATGCTAAAAATGAATACCATTAGCACGTTGTTGCAAAGTCAGTTTCGCAGCATTGTAGTTCGGTTCCTGGTAAACCATACTCAGTTTTCCAAGAATACAAGGGTCTGTCTGGTTTCACAATCACATTCCGCGATGCTCCATAAATTTTCAGTTTGATTCAAGTCAGGAGATTGGCTAAACTATGCAAGCACCTTTAATTCTTAGAAACCAGTCTTGGGTTATTTTGGCTGTATGTTTGGCCTCACTGCCTATCTCCTTCCCAGATTCAGTTTCCAGATTAAATTGTCCTCTAAGAGGCTCCTGTGCTAATTTTGACACAGATCTCTTTGTTTTTTCTGTACTGACAGGGTGGCTTAAGGCTCTGCTAAGGCTCTGTAGCCTGTGCCATTTGAGTGTGGTTTAATAATGATTATATATACAAAATATACATATATCTAAATCTTGTGACCTACACACATACACACACACACACACACACACACATATATATATTTCAGTCCATTGCAGACTTTTTCTGATGAATAATTTTTTTCTGCTTTTGTGACGTCCGGGCCTCGTCCTCGTGTTGGGTTGCTCATCATTGTGCCCAAATATAAACAACCCAGCACAAGGATGAGGGGGCGTGGCGGACGAGGCCCGGATGTCACAGCTTTTTTCGTGGCAATATATAATTTTTCATGCATTTTAGTGCTAAATTATTAATAAAAATATTATTTACCAATTTTGTAACATCAATATTAATGTAAATTCAGCTACATTTCCATGTAAAAACTATACATTTTTTGGTACTGTCCAGAGAACACAAAGAAAGCGTGTCTTGGGATGGTGAAATACCGCTGTACTCAGAGATGGAGAACGCTATTTATTTCTCCTTCCTGCTGATTTGCTGCTGCCCTTTGACACAGCTGAAGCCCAGAATTTCCCCCGTGGAACGTCTCAAGCTCGAGTGTTCTCGTGTTTTTCATTTTGTTCTTCTTAAAGCCCTGTATTTTTATTACTGTAAATTAAATGAATTTAT
>JBBPCX010068895.1:0-11803 GCA_037974365.1 Hydrocynus forskahlii
AACACTGTTTTCATAGCGCAAACAAAGCGTTAACATGAGTATATATATATATATATATATATATATATATATATATATATACACACTCATTCGCATGTTCTGAAACTTGGTAACTGTGCTAATTCTGTGGATATTCTAAAGATGTTCATATTCATGTTAACCCTTTGTTTGTACTATGAAACCAGTGTTGCTGAACATGATAAATACATTCTGATGAACTTCTGTGAAATACACTATCTGAATGTAAAACATTTTTCTTAAAAGGTCAAATCTGAGGAAATGAGACAAATTGTTAATCACCATTCATTATTTTAATGGAATGACAGGTCTGATTTACACTTGACTAGTTATGCAAATGCTTTGAATTATACAAACGCCTACAGAGACTCCTGTGATTGGTCCAGACGCTCACAGCACACAGCAGAACCTGTCTGTTCGAAATCCCACATTCATTAAACATTCTAAGCAGAGAAAGGCTTTGATTACATTTATTATGGGGCTTTTCTCATTTATCATTTTGTCCTATCAAAAGACATTGTATGTAGTTAATTGACCAGTTCAGTGGGACGAGACCATTTAGATTGTAAACGCTGAATGGATGCAATTAGACAAGTGCTTTATTATTACTTAACCACAGACAAGTCACAGTATTAGCAAATTTAAATTGTACCCAATATTGTTGATGTCTGAGATACTCTATGTAGGACACTCTGACAGCTCTACATAGAGCAGAGCTGAATAATTAGTTGTTTTTTTTTAAATCAGACACAGCAGACTTTAAAATTGTTCACTGTGTCACACCATCAGCTTTCCCAGTACTACACTGATGCTTTAAATATGAATACCTGCAGCGGGAGACCTCATTGTAGGTTTAGTAAGAAGCTAAATAGCAGTCTGAGATTGCCCTGTGCTAAAAATCCGAATGTACAGTCCTCAAAAGGTGACAGAGGGTGTTATTTGGTGTGCTGCCATGAAATAAGTACTTTCAGTTCTCTAAAGAACCTTTTACCTGAGTTGCTTCAATTGGCTTTTTTTCAAAAGAACAACTGGATTGAAAGGTAAGTAAAATCAGGCACCCGCTGGCTGTATGCGTCATATTTTTAGAACAATGACTTAAAGCAATAAGTCAATAATAGTTCTTTATAGCATCCTTATTTTTCAAATTGTATAGTTACTTTTGTATGTGGCAAATTGCATGTTAATGACTGTATATTAGAACAGTTATTTACAGGCATGAATAATTCATTCTTGTTATAGTCAGGCACAACAAACATTAAGTAACCATTAATGTAATCTGAATATTGTTCACTGTTTCACAGCATCAGATTTTCCAGTACTTGACATTAATTTGCCTTTCATAAAGCTGATGCTTCAAATGCTAATGAGAAAGGTTTCATTTGGAGACCTCATTGTTTGTTTATCGGGATGTTAAACAGCAGTAAGAGACTGCACTGTGCTTAAAATCAGAATGTACAGTCTTACAAACAAATGTGCCACAGAGTCACTTGTTTTGCTGCCACAGAATAACTATTTTTGACTCTCTAAGGATGTTTTCTACAAAGTTTAAAGAAATACAGAATTAAAATGCTCCTCAGAGACATGTTGTTCCTCTGTAGCATCGTTCCAAAGAACTCTTTTCGCACCTGTATGTTTAGGAGAATAAGTACACCTGGTTCAACACTATTCAATTTTGCTTCTGAACCTTGAATAATTTGCAAAGCTAGGGGGAGGGGAGAAACGACTGTACACCACAAGGACATGTATGCATACAATGTATGCATCTCATGAATATAAAATAGATGTAGTCCACTACATATCCTCCACATCTACAAGAAACCACATTTTTTTTCTATAAATATGTAATGTAATCACTCTATTGCAATGCTTTCAAATTTTAGACAACCTGGGAGCTGTATGCTCTTCGTGTGGTTTGACTACATCCTCTTTGTGAAGCCCTTCTATCGTTTAAATATTAGCCATGTAGCATCAATATGCTTTGCACATTTCCCACCATGTACCAGTCCTTCTTTGCGGTTCCCACATAGATGTTAGAAGTGGGATTAGCAAAACTATCTTAAATTAGTGACCTAACCAATGGCTGGTCTCAGAGTGAAGTGTAATGGACAGACAACAACCCGAGACAGCACCCGAGACACACTCGTAGTCATTATTGCTATTGCCATTGTCATGTCATGAATTTCTCAAAAGAATAATTAATATGTATCAGAAAACTGCGTTGTTCTGAAAAAAAAAAAATTTCATTTCATGTCCACCTCCTTCATAAAACCTCCCTTTATAAAACCTCCCTGTTTGTAACTCTCACTGTAACAAATACCCCTCACAGGAAAAATCAGATAGAAGATCATTTCTATTACATGTCATATAAATCTCCAAAATGGACCCATTTCAGTTAATCAGATCACCAGGTAATAAGCAAATAATCAGATCACCTCAAAAATATGTTCACATAATGAACAAATTCTCCAGATGATCTAATTCAAAGACGAAACATGCTAAAGCATGAAAGTCTTGATGTTCATTTCCCTATGCTAATATTCCTCTTGTGTTATTGCTTCGGTTTGACACGCTGAGGAACATTATGAACAAATTCACTTCACACGCAGCGCGTAATGAAGAGCGGACAGAAGCCCATCAAAATCAGGCTTTTTCCTATTTCATCTTTTCTATTTGTTTCCTTCAACTTTTATTTATAACGTCTGTGCAGTGATGCATGCCTACCTTGAGAAATGAAGACAGATTTATGATCCACCAAGGTAAGATAAATGAAAAATTAATAAATAAATAAATAAACAAACCTGTTATCTGCTGTCCTGCCGTTATTAAAATCTTAATCAAAGTGAGGGAGCGAGACAGAGCAAGAAAAGGAAGTTGCTGTACTGCAGCGGTTTATTTCAGAGACACTTTTTGAACAGACGCTCACAACGTAGTTCATTATAGATCAGAACGCATACACGCTGTGTGACTCATAGGGCAGGTAACCGCTGCACTGCTTTTCGTCCTGTTCTACCATGCACAGCTCTGGCAACTTTTAATTTCTCTGGACGCACTGAGTTGGCATTGATGCTTCGTGACACTATGTATAAACAGCCTCCTGCTGCTGACCTTGCTGGGTGAAGAAAGCCACACAAGGATTTGTAGAAGATGGTGACATCAGTGAACAACGAAGAGGGTACTTTAATCCTTCTAGGACTAATGGTACTTTGGTGAAGATTACTAAAAAAAAGGCCTTGAATGAGAAGGGTTTTTTTTCTTCACAACACAGGTTTTCACAACAGTTATTCTTTAGCCTGATCAGCCAGACTGTGTGAGAGCTTTATCCCACAAGTCATTAGACACTTCAACACACTGCCTGCCCCCACACCCCCGCACCAGCACCACCATACAAACACACCTGAGCTGTGAACTGACTAAACCCTTCCACCTCGCACTTTACACATCACCTCTTTTATAATGCACATGCAGCTACAGGGGGGAAAAAAAATTTACACTATTTCTTGGACACTGTCTCAGTTTCTGAATTTTTCATAGACTGATGGTATATTTGTTTATTTTGAACCACTGATGTTCGTTTGCACATATGATGCACACAATTACATTCTAGCATTGTTGCTTTCCACCTGACTGCTGATATAACAGCAATTTTTTGAAGGTTAAAAATGACCTTGTAGCATATTGCACCTCCTTGTACCAAACTGCGCATTTTTACATCTAGCTTAGAGTTTATATTCGTCGTTTATATATTTACTCTGTTCGCGGTAGCCTGTAAAATCTGGAGCCACGCCTTCTCATCTCACTGTATATAGCTGAGATGAACGTTCACTCTGACTTGGACTTTAAAATTTGGAATGAAATGTAAATCTAGATTTTTAGAGGCTTTAGGAACCAGATAGGTTTTAGGATGTGTAAAAACAAGTATGAAGTGGGATGTATTTAAAGAATAAAATGCTGAATTTGTGTCAAAACTGAATTTACCATGAATAGCACCTCCCACGGATACAGCGAATTTTAGTGTCTGTGTAATTATAACATGGAAAAAAAAAAAGATTGATAAATCACTGTAACTAACTGAAATGAAACGTCTTGCCCCAAAATGATATTCAAGACAAAATGGGTTGAGAAACCAAAAAAGAAAATCTGATGATAATTAAACATGATTTACAGAAAATGACTAAAGAAAAGATACTATTGAGGCTTCAGTATGTGTCACAAAGTCAGATGTCCTGTTCAACAGTGAATAGTTGTTCATCCAAGTCAATGAGGAACATTCTTTTGAGTTACACTTTCCTCTTTTTCCATCACATGGCCACATACGATGCTGTTGTGTAAGGTGGCCTTTCCCCCTTTGTTTCTGTTGTTCTACATCACATACATCACACCTGTAATGGAGAAGTCCCTGTAGTGATTACACCATTCTAGAAAGTACAGAATGGTTCTACACAGCTTTCATAGATGCTGCCGTGCAGGTCCTTATTTCTCATTTTTGTTACCATTCAAATTATTTGTAAGGTCTTAGATTTAGACTGTGCACCTTTTTTTGACTTTTTTGCTTTATTTTATCTCAATATAAATAAATTTAAGTTGTTCTGTGATTCAGGCCATCCACACATTGTAATGCCTCCATTGACGTCATTACATTGTCGTCACAAGTGTGTGACTATGTCCATCTGAAGCATGCACATCTTCAGTCTTATGATTGCTTGAAGATGTGGCAAGCAATCATCTCCTTATGTTTGACATCACAGACATATATAACAATCAACACGTGCGCAAAATGAGATGAAGCAGTGGTGAAAACTAAATGTTACCCTTCAGCAATCAGGCAACAGCTTCCAAAATTACGTTAGTAGTGAATGGGAAGTTCATTTCTCATTTCCAGCCCCAAGACAGAAATTAATATGTTTACAGCAAAGGGAAATCTGATTATTTAGCATTTCAATGTGTGTATTCATACTCACACTAAATAGTTCCCGTCCTGCACATACATTTCAAGTAAAAAACTTTAAATGATGAACATTTTTTGAACTTTGCAAGGATTCTTCACACTCACACATTCCATTTAAAACAGGGGCACATCTATTTAAATATTGGCCGAATCATCACAACATCATAAGCTTGAACCCCACTGATCTAACAACCAACACTCCAAGTAGCCAAGAGGGTGTAACTGGACTTTCCTTCCAACCATTACTCACGTTATGGTAGCCAGTGTGGCTATATTGGTGGAATTGGTGGTTAGTGTTACCCTCAAAGTGAACTGAGCTGTCCAATAACCGACTGGCCAACCAGGCTCATAAATACCATTGATTACAAGCTCCAGGTCCAGAAACTAGGCTCAAGGTCTAAACTTCAGTTCTATGGCATTGCTCCAAAAAAGTTCAAGAGGCCAAGCCATCTCCAATTACACTGTGAAATTGCATCACTGTGAAATTGCATCACCATGGCATCCCTTTGTCAACAGGAAACCTGGAAGGTTTGCCTCAAACAGTATAACAGTATTACAGTATAACAAGTAATCCTGTAATAAAAAACAAACACAAAAAGAGGTTACAAAGCAGCATTATTACATTTTTGTGATGGCTGTCTCAGACTGATGATTTTGTTGAACTGCGCTACCCACAAAAGTACCATCAACTCAAGATATCAAGAGATGACCAGCAAATATAGGGTCTCAGATCCTCTGTGTGTTCTCCCATTTCATCAAAAATGTAATCATCTTGAGACCTTGAGACTTTTCACGAGTCATAATAAATTTGTTGACTGTGTGCAGTTAGTTTCAGTTTGGATTTTCTGATCAGTAAGCATTAGAATGATCTGTCTATTTGAGATGCAGAGCTATTCATAAAACATTTACTGCTGTAGTCTCAGATGGCCAGGCCTAATGACGCCCTTGATACACAGTACTAGGCAAAGTGCATATGAAATAGCGAAGTGTGTGTTATTGGCCGCCTCAAGGCAGGCCACACATGCACAACGCTCCATGATGAAAGTTCATGGGGAGCTGTCAGAGGAAGGCAGCAGTAATTACAAATGAGCTGCATCTCGCAATAGGTGGGTCTTGAGCGTGACATTTCAGAGCATGAGGGGAGATCACCAAGTAAGAGGTCATGTCTGAGCCTCCCCCACTGCAAAACCCATCTCTCTCTCTCTCTCTCCCTTCACCTCACTGCACAGGAGGGAACTCCAGGGCTCAGCTTGGCTTAGACACAGCTGTTGAGGAAAATGACTCATATCTGGCACTGGGGCATGGTATTTTGCCTTAGGACTGTTCAAGAAAATTGGCAGTCCACAATCTCTGTGTTTTGGATGGGTGAGTTATAAAGTGAGAGAGAGAGAGAGAGAGAGAGAGAGAGAGAGAGAGACCGTGTAAAATGTGTAAACACAGATGTGGGTAAGACTGTTTTATAGTTAATGGGTAACTAAGCAGGAAAGAATGAGTAGCGCTGCATTAACTCCCAGATTATTAACTACTAAGGAGTTTTGATTAGTAACAGTAAACTAATTATTAGAGAAGTTAAGTAATGAACAAGAACTACTGAGTCTAACTATAGATTACTAACGAACTACTTGTTCATTATTGGTCTTATTACTGAACTGATTTGTATTTGTTTACTGGTCCAACAATTGTTTCAATACTGCCTGAAAATAGTACCATGTTTTTATCTTTATTAATATTAACACAAAAAAGACATCCTTAGAGGCTTCACACTACACTGTACTCAATGCTCTCCCTCCTGTGTTTTTTTAATTAGCAACCTTAAGTGTCTTCGTATTTGATAGGATTGGCCACAAACAAGACACTGGCAAAAGTTGCTTATCTCGTGTTTTTTGTTTTTTTTTTGCTATATGTTGTTTCTTCTAAATAGCCTAAGACATGATCAGCCAGAGATGGCTTACAGAAATGCATGGGTTACTCTATGCTGTGTCCTCTTTGAAATATGAGCAAATGAATAAGTTAAAAGAAGTTAAAATGATAAGAAGAATTCCATAGTAACTTGTTTCTAATGAATGAGGTGTTACTGTGTTCTTGAGTTAAAAATGAAGAATTAATGGCCAACCAGAACAGGAAAAGAAAACAAAAAGAAATGGAAAAATCCATACTTCTTGCATAATTTACAAATGCCTTTGCCCATTAGATCACAAGCATTGCTATGTGTATATGATCAAATAGCTTCTATCAATGTATTGCAGAACCATGGAAGCAACTAGGCAGGACACTTACTTCAGAAAATAAATAAATAAATAAATTAAATAAATACAAATCTCCATTTCAATCCATGAGATGGGACGTTTCCCAAATGGTGACATATGAATTCATGTTCATGGAGACTCACAGAGAGTTTAAGAGAGCTTAGCAGAACTTGGTTTGCTCCATCAATTGTTTCTGTATGTATTTAGTTCTCTCAGTGGATTTACCTCCTTCATTGTATGAGTATGACTGAGATCACAATTCATTATTCCTTTTAAGCTCAGATTTACAACAAGGGAAATCCTAACTTTCAGTGGAGCCAGATGTCACACTGGACAACAATGGAACAAATTATGCAACGTGTCAATGTTAATTCCAATGATTACAAAAATGAGACAATGAAACAACAGGAAAATGTCTGAATGAATAATAAGTTAAAAATTGAAGTAAAAGTGAGAAAATAGTCAGAAACAATGAACACAGTTACAAACAAATTAATTGACGGTAAAAGTTTAAAAACCTGAACAAATGAATTAAGCATTAATGTGTTTTTTTACCATACTGTACCATATCTGGTGCTCAAAAAAAACTTGGGGGACCACGACTGTAATAAAATCATTTCTGCAGGACAGCGAGTTTCCCTTTGTGAGGAAAGTAAAAGCCAAAATAATGAGTAAGTCTCCTGTAATTAGGGGTAGAGCAGAGTGCTAGAGTCCGGAGCCAAGCTGAGACAGTGCTGTACAGCACAATGTCATAATCAAGGACAGACAGTACATAACTATGATCAAAGGCAGACAGGAAAGTTGTTTCCTGCTGTGCACTGGGACACAAATCTTGTTTCTTTAAAAGAAGCTGAGATTCTGTCTCCAAAATTCAAACTCTGACACATGCATTAATGTGACTGCCGCCGCTGCACATGGCTGATCTCCTTCAAAAACACATATTTTAGCTTGATAAGTGGCCTGAGGTTCTGACATGTATTGCTCTTTTAATAGTTACTGTTTTGGTAGTATTATTATTCAACTATAGTTAATTACAATTATTTCACTCTGTTGAGTTACGTTTTTGATCACTTATCCGAATTTATTGACAGCTGACTCATTTGTGTAGGTGCACATGTTTCATTTGAGTGCCGTTGTCTAATTATTTTCTTTTCTATTCCTTTTCTCTTTTTTTTGAGCCACTCCATTAGTTTAGGTCAACCGGTGTTGGTGAAAGAGCGCCCCCTATACTTTGATTGTTGCAGACCAACACTGGACCCAACCATCCAGTGAACCTCAGGGGGGTTTGCTTTAGTATTTAGGTAGTAAAGTATTGGTTGTATTCATTTGAGTTTTGCTTTACTGTTTATTGTACTCACTTAGTTCAGATTGTTGTTTTGGTAGCTGTTCACGTGTTTTTGTGTTGTCTTGTTGTTGGGAGTCTTGTTTGTTTCCCCTACGGTTTGTTTAGTGGCCCGTCAGCGTCTTTGTGTTGGTGGTGGAAAAAATGTGTGATGTGTCGCAGTTGTTGGTTTGAGCTGGCTTGTTGCTGTGCTTATTATGTTTGGTTTATGCTGAGTTGCTGCTGATTTTTTTGACTTTTTTTATTTTTAAAACCCACTGGTTCCTTTGGTTGGTCCATCATAATTACACATGTGTCAGAGTTTGAATACCCAACCCCACCCCTAACCAAGGCACTTGTATACAAGATTAAGATCAAGTATTGATTAAGATATATTGAGAGAGAGTGGAGGGGCGAGTCTCCTTGAAATTCAGTTCAAATGTTCTCCAAGCAAGCACTGTGACATCAGCTCACAGATGTGAGGCTCATAAACAAGCTTTAAAAACGCTAAAGCACAGGTCAGGGCTTTGCTGTGGTTTATTAAATATAATCAGCCTGTGAACACTTGTTTAGCACTGCTATCAAGTCTCCAAGCTGCTAGCCAGCTCTGTAAGCCGATTTGAGGACATAACTTTTCTGGGTGAAAATGTATTCATATTGAGGATATTAAAGTGTGGTAGTGTGAGAGTGTGATGGTTTAAGTCAGCCAGCAGTTTTTCCGCTGAACAGATTTATTTTTCTCTGATTTTCTGAGCTCATTCTCTCCAAGACCATGCATTCTTTTAATAATTTGGTATTACATTAGCACTTCATCAGCAAGAAAGGTTTTCATAATTAGTGAGGGAGAAGACGTTTAGGACGTCACTTCTGATCAGATCCAGAGGAAATACTCTACTAAACAAGTAAATGCCAAGTATGGATGCTCATGCTAACGGATGTCTGTTAGTGAATATAAATAAATAATTGTTGTTTAATAAGCCTCGTGTAAATTGATTTTGGAATTTCTGTTTAGTGTTCTTGGACTTGAGACGGTGACGCATTTTGGCCCGACCAGCATCTTAAACAGGAATATGATGAAGAAGTAGTTCATCCTTGGAGTCGAAGTAATTCAGGAGTGGATCTCCTTCAAAAATCCTATTTTAGCTTGATAAGTGGCCTGTGGTTCTGAAATGTATTGCTCTTTCTATAGTTACATTTTAGAGGAAAATATAATATGTCAAATCTGACGGTATGCTCTAATTCTTGCTTTGTTCTGGGTCCTTTCTGTTGAATGACGCACAAGCTGGTATAATGAAATGGCTTGCCGGTGAGTTTCATGAGTGGGTGGAAAGTTACCCAAACCTCAGCCTTGTAGCTCCAGCTAGACTGATGTGATCTGTGAGAGGGATTATTCATTCAACAAAGAACAGGGTAGGCAAAGCCTTTGGTCATTCTTCCCTTGAGTAATGCCTATTCCTTATTTAAAGCCAAGTATATCAGGGGTAAGGGGGATCATTTGATAACCTGTCTGCACATACCCATAAATAAGCCAGAGTGCTTCCCCTATAAAGAGCCGTGGGGAAACGTTTAGGGCTTCTTCCTGCAGAAATGTACATATTGCCATCTGTCTCTATTTGCTTCTGTAAAATAATGCTTAAATGTGTTGTCCTTGAACTGTAATTTGCTGCCATGACAGCAAACTGCATTAAGGCAGTCAGTACATGAGATGACTCATTACATAACTTATGTGACTACACGATTTAGATTTATGGTGAAAGATGCAAGGTTAAAGATGGGCATTTCATCAGTAAAAAAACAAACAGTGGCAAAGAGAATCATAAGGAGGTTTGGGGAATATGATTTTGCAATTGTTCAAAGAGAAACAGATGGTGTATCAGGAGGCTTGGGGACCTTAAGAAGCACAGACATTTTTAATCGGTCAAACCCTTTCCAGCGTTTCAGTAATCTACAAAGCTTTGGATGGCATCAGTACTTCGGAAAATATCTTTCAGTACAAGCTTCAGCAGAATATTTTGAACTAGTATGCTTTGTGGAAATGAAGTTAGCTTTTGGCAGCCCGCTATTAAACATCCCACCCCAACTGGTTATATGTTATTGTTACTGTTAATTTACCAGCACCATAGTGACTTATGACATACGAGAGTGACTTGATTTAGTGATACCACCTGAGGGTTCAATCAGGTAAGATTAGTGCAGCTACACATTTTACACCTCACAGGTTTCTACTCAGCCTGGGTCCTTTAAGTGAGAGGGTGGGGCCACACTTTAGGTTTGGTAGTGAATAAATTTGAATCAGAGCAGAAAAGTATCAGTACTTTAAATATTCTTTTTCTACTGATGCCATTCACAGTTTGATAGAAGTAATAGTTAAAGTGTGTGTGTGTGTGTGTGTGTGTGTGTGTGTGTGTGTGTGTGTAACGTATACGGTATGTGTGCTGTGTAGTAATGAAATCAAGATGCATAATAAAATATAATTCACCACAGTGAACATTTAATTAAAATATGTTCTGTAGTTTTTGTCAAGATAGGCAGCATCTACTTTTAGCTAAACACATTTTAGTAAACGGTGGTCCTGGATCTGAGGTCGAGTCTTAGTCAGGCACTACCAGGCAACCCTCTCCAGATCTCCACTCCAGCGCACCTGAGTACTACAACATAAACGATTGGACTACCACCTCCTATAAGTAGAAATCATGGTTTTCTTGTTATAGATGTTGAAGGGTTCCTCTATTGAGGAAAAATGGCATACTTGTAGTGAGAATAGTGCAAAATGGAGGGAAAATGAAGTTCATGTCTGGTTTGTCTACGTTTTTAATGCAGAGATTCTTTAAAAGTAAAGCCAGGATGGTTTTACCGTACATCTGCTATATCCTTTTATGTCATGATATCATATGCTAAGAACATCACCAGGGCTGGAATCTTGAATCAGCATTAACCTGTTTCATGAGTTAGAATGTTCCATGTGACACTGTGTGCTGAATATCTAGGTCCAGTTCTTATATACACAGCCATGGAAGAAAATAAGAGACCACATCATTTGTCTTTCATTGCTTTTGTAGTTTGTGGGAGTGTGTCTGTGTAAAATGTCACTGATGTTTTATACACTACTGACCACTTGATTCCAAATGAAAAAATTCCAAATAAAAGAATGTTTGGATTAAATTAAAATTAAAACATAACACATATAAATAATTTATTATACCTTGGAAATGTTAAACTACACTCTTACATTATTTTACAACTGCAACAATTAAAACAGTGATGTTAAGAGCA
>JBBPCX010068897.1:0-10350 GCA_037974365.1 Hydrocynus forskahlii
TACACATATATATATGCACACACACACATATATACACAGAGTGAATATATAAGTAAAAACACACACACACACATACATACGTACAGATACACAATGGAATGACAGGCATTGACAATAACAGTAGAAATGCACCAGAAAAATTGCACATTTTGCCCAGTAGTAATAGTTCCACCTAAAAAGTGATATTGCACACAAGAGAAACTACCATGATGTATTGGATGTGTGTTTGTTTGTCTGTGCATGTGTGGTCATCTGCAAAGTCTTTGCTGTGGAGTCTGACAGCAGTTGGAAGAAAAGACCTGCTGAATCTCTCCGTCCCATACATGAATTCTGTGTCTCTTTTTTGTACTCTAAAATTTGGAGTCACACCATCTCATCTCACTGTATACATGTATGATCTCACTGTATACTGAGATGACACTTTGACTTATAGCAGCATTGCAGTCATTCAAAATCAATGATGTCAAAATTATATGCAAATCTATGATTTCATTACTTTGGCAACCAGAATGTTTTAAAAACACTAAAAACTTAACAGTTATGTTTAAAAATAAAAAAATGCACAAAAATGTACTATTTGCAATTTAATACACAAGGCATCCTGTTATCATAAAGTCCTGTTCAGTAGTCTGAATGCTCTCCATAAGAGGGAGCTATTAGTGCTTGAATCACTAGCAGGGTCTTACCAATGTACATATGTTTGTGGTTACAAATTTCACACATATGAAGTAAAAGTTAAAGGTACGCTTTTATAACTTGCATTTATATAATAATTTTATCATCAAAATAATAGCTACTAAAATAGTAAACACTAGCTTATAATAAATTACTTGAATACTGAAATCAATAGTGACAGTCCTACAAATTGTATTTTTGGTCAAAAACCCCATTATACATTCATAAGAGATTATAATAGATAACTTGATTACTGATACAATTAAGAGTGACTGTGCTACAAATTTTTAGTCAAAAATATGATTATAGGAAATTATAATGTACTTATTAGACAGTCGATGCAACTGAATCATCACTGTCAGATGCAGGGCATCAAACTCACCTATATTGTCCTTCTCTTTACATGACACAGAGTAGCAGCAGATTTCTCTATCCTGAATCGCCGCCAAGTTCCTGCAAGCAAACAAGCAAATACCTGTGATCATTTGTCTTAACGACACGGTGCGCAAGACATTCTTTGTTCAAATTAATTGCATTGCAAGGTCTGGCAATGGTATTCTATCAACCGTCCAAGGCCTGTGACTGAAATAGAAGCCCAAATAAACTTTGCTCTTCGGAAAGAACCTCAGTAAGCTTGTGGAGAAAATGGGCAAGACAGAAAATCCTTCAAATCCTTCCAGTGCAGATTTCTACTTTAAATACACACACACACATCTTTTTTAATATATGAAAATAATTTTAAAATAACCTATATGGACAAAAGTATTGGGAAACTCTCAATTATTGAGTTCAGGCGTTTCAAACATACCCATTGCAACAGGTGTATAAAGCCGAGCACACCAAGACAATTTGGACAACCCCCAGACATCCAACTTTGTGGACAAATTTTGGAGAAGGCTCTTTTCTTTCTAGCATGACTGTGCCCCAGTGCACAAAGCAAAGTCCATGAAGACATGGTTGGATGACCTCGGTGTGGAAGAACTTGACTGGCCAACACAGAGTCCTGACCTCAACTCCATCCAACACCCTTGGAATTAACTGGAACAGAAACTGTGAGCCAGGACTTCTTAGCCAACACCAGGGCCTGACCTCAAACGGTCTACAGAATGAATGGGTACCAATTCCCACAAAAACACAAAAAGCCATCCAAGAAGCGTGGAAGCTGTTACAGCTGCAAAGGGAGGACTAACTCCATATTAAAGTCTATGTATTTGAATGTAATGTTAAACTCCCTGTTGGTGTAATGTTCAGGTGTCCCAATACTTTTGTCCATATGATGTATGTCTGAAAATGAAATCATGGGTAAAGTGTTCACATATGGTTTCACACATTAATATAAAAATAAAAGAAAACCCATGCAAATTACACCTTGTGTCAAAGACAACCATTTGCTGGGATGAGTTCACCCAATATCTTCGTATCCCCAGCAAAGTTTTTAAATTGATTTTCTTTTAGGCTAGGAAGGTAAGACAGCAGCCAGCAGTAACCTAAAAGGAGTTGCAGGACAACCTGAAAAATGCACGAACAGCAGTTACACAGAGGGCCATAAGCAATAAAACGCACTGATTACACCACATTCAGAAAAAGAAGGGCTGTGCGTATGATCCTATATCCACAGTGAAGTATGAAGGTGGGAGCATCATTATGTGGCGCGGCTTATCTACAGTCAGTACTGAATAATTACACATCACCAAAGGAAAAAAAAAAATCAATGGAGAAATACATCTCATCTACCAAGAAACGAAAGAGGAAGGACAATTCAACAGGACAACAACCCTAAATTTACAGCCAAAATTTACTACAAAAAAAACTCCAAGGAAGTCCCATCTCCTGACCTTTTTTTTTCCAGAGGATCCTGAAAATGTGAATCCATCAGAGACACCCTTGTTGTAATCTTGGGGAAATTAAGACAGTATTGAACCACAGTGTTGCATTAAGCTAAAAATATCCCCTATTAATTCCAGTTTAAACTTCTGTTTATGCTTATGAATGCATCCTTTTTGCTAAGTGCAAAGTACAAGCAAATATCTGCACTGAAATAACAAAAGGCAAAGTGTCTGGATACTTGTTTGTCTTCGCTGTAGCAAGAATGCCTGGCAAAACGAGAGAGAGCGACAATATGAGCAACATGTCACGACTGTTTCATTACTGCCAAGACAAAGAATCCTATTATTCTGATCATATGACCATGGTTTAAGCATAAATGCAAGTAATATGAAACGTTCTTATTCTTCCTCAACTTCGTCAATACTTATCTTTCCCTCTGAAGCCCTTATATCAGATCAACACAAAATTACACTCTTTTGAGACTTCTCCACAAATATAAATCTATCTGGTTGCCTGACTCTTGGGTCAGGTGGCGTTCGGGCTGTGGTAACAGCTACACATTATGGACAAAATATTATACTGCAGTTATACGGTGGCATATTGCGAATGTCATATGACTTGTGTTATATTAAAGAAGACAAATTCGATTTTCCAGCTCAATCTAGCTCTCTGTGTTCTTTGGAAGAAAGCTGACATTAAATTCCAGGTTCTTGGAGGACAAAAAAAGATAAGTAAGGTGTATGTGAGTTGGAAAAGACAATGCAGTGTTGTGTACAAAGCCTCCTTTAAAGAGACCATAACACTGGAAAAAAGACATTTTCTTCATTTTTAGTGTGACTACAGAAGCAATCAGACTATTGTTTTTCATAACTATTTTTTTCTGTTTTTGGCACTATTTATCATCTGAGTGTGAATTCAGATTTTTGATAAGTTAATCAGTGGCAAAGTACTGAAAATTTTAAAAAATTGATTTTTGTGGCAAAGTGGTCTATGTAATATATAGCGGGAGAGAGCAGACGGTTGAATTGCCTTTAAAATGTGCATTAGAGAGACAGTCTGTGACATGGACACGGAGCACAACATACAGCACACTTCAAGACACAAAAGCTCAGGTCTATTATAAAAATAAAATTTGTGTCACTGTTTGTTGTGGCTAATTAAAAATAATTAGCCCAGGTTTGCGGCTATGCGTTCAGCCATCCTTGCCCATTAATGGCTTGATAAGAGCCAGCGAGATAACGCCCCTGGTTTGAATCCACAGTGAGAATATATATATATCTTTTTACACAAACTTTTGGTTGTCTCCAAACACTGGTTTTATAGCAACCATGCAGTCACATTTCACATTTTCTCACAGAAATTTATCTAGTTTAAAAATAAAATTGTATAACGCAGTCTTGAATCCTCAGTCTATATGTACATTTCTATTAATTATATAAAGCTGTAAAGAGACATTTTGATGACACAAAAAACAACACATTTACAGGTATCCACCCATTCAGCCTACAGCAGTTTAGCTCCACCCATTTATGCAAAAGTTAGGAATGTTTTATGGTGGCCCTGAAGTGCAAACCACACCAACAAATTACTAAACACAACAACAAATTGAGAAACACAAACTTATTCAGAAACAACAACAGAATTGAGAAACACAACAAATTGAGAAGCACAACAAAATTGAGAAACACAAAATCAAATTAAGAATCACAAAAACAAATGGAGAATCACACAATCAAATTAAGAAGCACAAAATCAAATTAAGAAGCACAAAATCAAATTGACAATCACAAAAACAAATTAAGAAACACAAAAACAAATTAAGAATCACAAAAACAAAATTGAGAAGCACAAAAACAAATTAAGAATCACACAAACAAAAGAAGAATCACAAAAACAAATTGAGAAGCACAATTACATTAGGAAACTGGAAAGGGTAGGCCCCAGTCAGCAACAGGAGACATCACTGATTGGACGAACGCGCTGTTCATCTTTGGAACCGGAAGTTACCAAACAAGTTTTCCAAACATGAACATTACCGGTGACCCAAACGTAGCTGTCACTATTCAAAAATATTTTGATTCAGGACATACATACGAGGTGATACTGGATATGCTGGTAACCATGACATTGCAATTAGTATGCATACACTGTTGACAGAAAAAAAAATTGCTGAAGAAATTTTAAAAGGGCCTGCATACCAACCATCTCCTACATCGCATTAGCATAGCGCTAGCATTAACATAGCATTAACATTAACATAGCGCTAGCATTAGCGTAGCACTAGCTTTAACATAACATTAACATTAACATAGCGGTAACATGAGCGTAGCGCTACCATTAGCATTGCGCTAGCATTAACATAATGCTAGCATTAACATAACATTAGCATAGCGCTAGCATTAGCATAGCATTAACATAGCATAGCGCTAGCACTAGCTTAACACTAACATTAGAATAGCGCTAGCATTAACATTAACATAGCGGTAACATTAGCATTAGCATAGTGCTAGGGTTAACATAACATTAACATAGTGCTAGCATTAGCATAATGCTAGCATAAACATAGCATTAACATTAGCATAGCGCTAGCATTAGCATTGCAGTAACATTAATATAGCGCTAGCATTTGCATAGCGCTAGCATTGACAGTAACATTAGCGTAACGCTAGTGCTAACATAAAGCTAGCATTATCAGCATGACATTAGAATTAGCTTAGCATTAGCATTAACATAGTGCTAGCATTAACATAACACTAGCATTAGCATTAACATTAGCATATCGCTAGCATAATGCTAGCATTATCATTAACATAACATTAACATTAGCATAGTATTAACATTAGCATAGCATTAACATTAACATGGCATTAGAATTAGCTTAGCATTAGCATAACGCTAGCATTCACTTTTTTTTTTTTTTTTTTTGGAAAAATGCGCTACAGGCCGAGTAACTCCTGATTCCAAAGACGAACAGCGCGGTCATCCAATCACCGATGTCTCCTGTTGCTGACTGGTACCTACCCTTTCCGGTTTCTTAATGTAATTGTGCTTCTCAATTTGTTTTTTTGATTCTTCTTTTGTTTTTGTGATTCTTAATTTGTTTTTGTGCTTCTCAATTTTGTTTTTATGCTTCTCAATTTTGTTTTCGTGCTTCTTAATTTGCTTTTGTTCTTAATTTGTTTTTGTGATTCTCCTTTTGTTTTTGTGCTTCTCAGTTTTGTTTTTGTGATTCTTAATTTGTTTTTGTGTTTCTCAATTTTGTTGTGCTTCTCAATTCATGGTGTTTCTCAATTTTGTTGTTGTTTCTGAATTAGTTTGTGTTTCTCAATTTTTTGTTGTGTTTAATAATTTGTTGGTCACCAACTTCAGGGTCACCATAATGTTTCAATCTGGACTGCTTTCTGAATGAAGCACAATAACAGGCAGCCAATCAGAACAAAACCCATTTATATCAGTCTTAAAGGCATAGCCACCCATGTAAAGTAACAGATTATTTAATTCTAAGGGATAAATAGAGGTTGGAAACTTTAGCCTACCAATCTCACTGGTACATAAACCCACAAACCTCACCAAGTGAAAAAAATAAATAAATAAAAGAATACAATAAAAATGTAGTGTATGAGCCCTATTAAAAAGACACTTGACAACACATGCTTAAGGCTTTAAATTATTTATGCTTGCTGGAACACTCTGTTCCAACAAAACATAATTAGAAGGAATAGAACCTCACATTTTCTCAATAAGCTGTTTCTCATCCAGTGCGTTGGCGAGGTCTCTCTTGTTGCCCAAGACAAGAACCTAAAAACAATAGAACCAAACAGAACAGAATAGCTCTTTATACAGAAATAATAACAATGATCAGTCACAGATGAGTTACAGGAACATGCCTAAGTATACCTTTATTTAAAGCCCTTCTAAACCAGGCCTGGCAGAACTTCATGGCTTTTTGAATGGACACTAAAAAGCTAATCATGTTTAAAAGCCTCATAACAATGTAGTTCAGATTCTGAAGGTTTAAAAGGTTTTAGCTCCTCATTTGTTAGTCTTAGTGACAGTTTAATGCTTTACTGTATAACTGCACTTGGAAACTAGCATTAAGAGTTTTTTTAAGGAAAATCTCATACAGGAATGCCTTGAAGCTGGGGTTTATCTAACAAGTTGTGCAGTTCGTTTCTGGAGGGCTCAATCTTATCCCGGTCAGCAGCATCCACCATATATCTGCGAAGAGAAACAATAAATAATACACACATGCACATATTTTATATATGTATATGTGTATGTATGTCTGTATGTATATATTTTTTAAAAATCGAATTAATTACAAGCTCTCTGATTAATTCATCTAAATTAATCGCACACATTTTTGCTGTAAAAGTATTTAAAAATTTAAATGAATTTTGGCATATGACGTCTCTTTTATTTAATAACGTTTATTCAACATCTCTAGAACTAAGTCCATCTGTAAGATGCAGTTTAAGACAATGTACATACAAACACAGGTCTTCTGATGAATTATGCTGCCTCTTCGAAAAATGCTAACGTAGTGCAAATGGACAGCAGAATCTATCGATTCATGCTGTCGAATAATGCTCCCTTTACATTTATACTGTTCAGTTTATAGTTAGTTTACAGCACTGATAATGATAAGAAATAGGTAAATAATATGCACAATCAGAGAAAAATATGTCGTATTTAAATGAGAGGAGCCTAAACAGATAGAGATATCTTTAAAGGTGCATAGAGACAGTTTATACAGTCATGTTCTGTTGATTCATGCCACCCTGGGGAAAAATGCTCCCTTGAAGCTTATACAGCTGCCGGTGTCCCAAGGTAGCACAGATTTATGACCATGGTACAGAATCCCAAGACTGTGGAACTGCACATGCGCATAAGGGCACAGTAGCACATCTCGATGGGTAGAATGTTTCTACAGAAGACCATACCAGGTTAAAGTCACATGGTGGGATTAATCAGAGCTAATTATTTTAACGCGTTATTTTTTCCAGATTTAAGGATGGTTGTCCACTGCAGATATGATTTATATTACTTGGTTATGTTTTTGAGAATTGGACACTCTTGGGAATTACACTTGTCAGTGAATTATTATCAGAAATATTTATATTATTTAATGATAATTCAGTCAGGCACTCACACTATAGCGTTGACTCCTCTGCAGTACCTCTCCCACATGCTCCTGAAACGAGGCTGTCCTCCTATATCCCAAATCTGCACACAGAAAACACACTTAACTCTAAGCATGAAAAAAATTCTGTAAGTATTTGCAACAATAGTTAACAAAATAAATGCATATAGAGTTCCTCCACCTGTCAGCACTATTGTCCAGGACTACAATCTTCAGGCAGGCTAATGCAGATTTGTTAATATGTCACTCAGGCGCATGATGTGTACACTACCATTAAAACATTAGTAATCTTTCCTCATATTGTTACTGTAATTTTATTCAATAAAACATACAGTATAGATGGAAGTGCTATATCCTAAACACCAGATGTTTTCAGATAAATTTTGCATGTACTTTTTGGCAGTTAGAAATTTAAGTGTATTATAATTATTAACAGAAACACATTGCTATTTAAAGCTTCCTACAATTAGTCAGCTATAAAGCTAAAAAGTTTATAAAGAGTATAAAGAGTAGCAGCATCATGTAAGAGCCCTTTATACACGCATCTTCAACAAACTGGTTTCATATTATTGAAAATACTGGAATGGTGTGTGGGTTAAATGTATCTCTGTATTAAACTTTCCATCCCAGGATTACAGCCATCTGTCCATTAGCCATGAAACATGTGCACAATATTCAGGCTAATGAATCAGAAAATTAATCAGACAGTCATTATCAATCAGACTTACATTAACCATCAGTCTTACATCAATCAGACTTACATTAATAATAAAAAATATCAAGAATAACCTTCTAATGTCAAAAATCATGATGGTAGTAGATGAGGAGTTTGGAGAGACTACCTTTATTGTGACGTTGCCTTTGGTGACCTTCCTCATGTTAAAGCCCACAGTAGGGATCATATCTTCACTGAACTGGCCTGACTGCAGAAACAAAGAGAGGAGAAAATGAGTTAGAAAGGGAGGATTGGCGGGAGCATGAAGAGAAAGAACTGATAGTAAAAGCTGAAATCAGTTGAATGTACATTATTCAACATCTCTGGACAAGTGCCAGAATTACAAACAAAAAAAATTACATATATACGCATATGTTCACACGCACACACTATATACACACAAGCGTATACATACAAAGTATACATGGACAGTGAGTTTACATACACAGTGAGACTGTAGATACACAGGTGGTGTATAAGAATGTATTTCATTTTCAAAGGGGAAGCCAGAAAGCTGACATTACCAGGAAACCAAGAATAAGGAACAGTGGAATGCAGAGGAGAGAAGTATGTAGAGAGAGGAGGACAAAAAGAGATAGAGAGAATGGGGAAAAGGTGAAAGGGAGGGAAGAGAAAACAGAAATGGAACAACAGGGGCTAAATCATTAATGCTGAACTGGAATAGCTCCTGCTCCGAGCCAGTGAATTCGGGAGATTCATTCCGGGGAATAAATTTTTTCTGTTTTCTCCCTTCTCTTTTTCTTCTGTTTTGAACACAATGATCACATTGAGCTCTACAGTAAGTCCCTCCACTGCGATTATACCACTCCATGCTCTGCTGAACTCAGAAGACTCATAATCCAATAAGCTGCAATTAAAGGGGAAAAAACATCAGGATGTAGGCCACATTCCTTCCTCGCAATATAGTCCTCATAAATGAAGCTTTCACCCACTGGCACAGCTAGGAGAACCTAAGGAATTCCTGCTACAATTGTTACTGGTTGTCCGTCGCTGCATATTTCTGGTTATGGAGCACACCTGATAGAGCTTAATCAGAATCAAAGTCAGAATCTGAAAACTTGTTTGATCCCTAAGGAAACTGCTTATGCAACACAAAGATAAGAACAATGTAAAATAAAGTCAAAATAAAACTCCCCGGAAACTACTTTAAAACTGCTTAGTACTATTTACACTGTGCTACCGTAAAATTCTGTTGTGAGAAAGAGAAATGGATATAAATACTATAGATAAATTAATAAAAGCACTGCCAAAGTTTTTTTAGTTAACACCAGTACTGTTCTGGAGTTGTTCTTTAGACGGAGTCTGTTATTGCACATAAGACTATCACATAAGTAAATTGCACATAAAACATTGCACACAAAAACTAAACACATTCATGTAATAATGATTTTGCACACAAAAAGAAATTGCAAAAAAGTAGCAGTAGGTTTATATAATCTGGTCGAATCTGGTACACTGGTATGCTGAGCTGGACTCAGGGTCATGCTACCATTGGCAAAGAATGACGCAGTAAAGCCAATGGCAGAATGGACGGGGTTTTGTCTAAGGGACAATGGGCAACCTTTCCAGTTACTTCATTTCTCTTAATTTGTCTCTCAAAACATGTGGGCGGGGCTAAGCAAGGCCTCTGATGGTGCTTCAAACTGTCCACAGCCAGGAATCCTTTATAAACTGTTTATTATAACACAAACTAAACTCTCTACATCACCTGCCTCTATACCTCACTGTACTTCTGTCACTCTACCTCACTGTACCTCCCCTGCCTCTCTACCTCTCTGTACCTCACCTGCCTCTCTGTCTCACTGTATCTCACCTGCCTCTCTGTCTCACTGTATCTCACCTGCTTCTCTGTCTCACTGTATCTCACCTGCCTCTCTGTCTCACTGTATCTCACCTGCCTCTCTGTCTCACTGTATCTCACCTGCCTCTCTGTCTCACTGTATCTCACCTGCCTCTCTGTCTCACTGTA
>JBBPCX010068898.1:0-11801 GCA_037974365.1 Hydrocynus forskahlii
ACACACACATATATATATATATATATACACATATATATAATATATATATATATATACATACACACGCATATATATATATATATATATATATATATATACATACACACACACACACACACACAAGTACAAACACAAATACACATATTATATACGACTGACAGTTCCAAAAAAACCAACTCCACAGTTTGTCACACTTTTAAAAACCTCTGCAAGTCATTGTTCTTTGCTTTCAGACATCACCGCTAACACAGTGAGGTCACAAAGAGAGACAAGGTGTCTGCAGCCCTTCTGCCGGGACACTGATGGATCTGATTACTGCCTTGAGAAGTCCTTGATTATCTGAGTGAGGCGTGTGAGATTATGGTTGGGGGTGATGGTTTTACATAAAAGAAATGCTCTCCGAACAGAATATGGCATTTTTCCTTTGATTTGCTCTTTGAAAATTTGGATATAGGACAGCATGTTCTACTCCTCATTGCATTCCTCAAATGTCTATTTTCAGTGGAGTCCTGAATTTTAAAGTGTCAGTGAGAGTGTGACTGACACATAATTAAAGTTAATACCTTAACCCTTTAACTCTACATACAGGTAGAAACCTTTTTATGAAATACCAACATTTGAAATTGCTTATGCCGTCTTGCAATTCAACTAATATAGTGACTGGAAATTCACAGCACAGTGAGAGACATGTTTTGTTTCGGGTTTATGAACTTTTATTATGAAGGGTGATGGGTTTTGTTTATCAGGTTCAGCTGGGTTTAGTTTGTGTTAAATGCTTGTGTTCTGTTATTGGTTATGGGGTTTTAGTTTGAAGTATTTAAGGGGATTTGTGTTACTGTTTCCTTTGCTGGTTAGAGTCCTGGGTTTGTTTTGTTCGGCCCTTGTGCCACTTGTTTAGTTTTTCTTTTAATAAAAGAAACTGGAAACATGGATGTCTGCGTATGCGCCAGCTGTCTTTGCCAGGAGAGAGAGGGGAACCCTGATAACATTGAGGCAAGTTAACTCAACAAATCGTCATGGCTGGTCCCTACACGGTCCAGTCCCTCTGGTGGGATTCAAACACAGCACTGGACTTTGAAATGCCGTGAACAATGTTTTGTCCCACTTGTTAGTTCAGGCTGCAGATGAGAGAAAACATCACTCTAGTCCCTCTGAAGGTAAAAAATAGGTCACTACTTGATACAAGTAGTAGCCTAATCAAATCTAAACAGTGACAGCACAATGTCAGGACTCCTTTCTGAAAGATTCAGAAAGACCACATACATATATGTAAGTATGTTTTCCAACAAGGGCCTCATGGTGGTGCAGTGGGTAGTGCTGTTGCCGCACACCTCCAGGGTTGGGGGTATGAATCCAGGTCCTGGTTTTGTGTGTGTGTATGTGTCCGCATGTTCTCCTCGTGGTGGTGTGGTTTTCCTTACTTTGACAATTTTGAAATATTTCGGGCTTTTCTAGTCTTTTTGCGCCTTTTGTGTGAAAGTGAAGTGAAAATGAACCAGTTGATATGTGTGAACACAGCACAGCACAGTGTGAAATATGTCCTATGCTTTAAACGCCTTCACCAAGTGAAGCAGTGGCAGCCAACCAAGGCTTCCAGGGAGAAGTACATTTGTTCAAGGGTACCTCAGTGGTGCCACTGGTGGTCCTGGGATCTGAACCTATGGCCTTATGAGCACAAGGGTAACTCCCTAACCGCAATACTGAAAAGGGATACTCTGCTGCTGCCAACAAAAAAATCTCAAAATGCCAACAAAAGCCCTCTCTAAGCCCTAGCTATAGCAGCTTGTACTCTCAAATATGTTTTGTTGCATGCAGATTCAGATTTGTGTCTGTCTAGTCAGTGCTAAGGGGACTGATGAACTTTGAGAGCCAGAATGCACTTCAACAGCTCGTTGCGTTTCTGCCTGATGGCCGTCTACAGTTCAGGCAGTAACAGACGCTGCTGGCATGCTGGAGTGAACTGGGGAGCAGAGCTCGTTGTCATGGGAAATGCGAGCCTGGCTGTGATGGGATGTGGACGGACCCCCCGAGCAGCAGATCCCAGCCGTGTAGCTGTCACCAAACACATTCCTCAATTATCTCTACCACCCTGGTGGAAGTTCTGTTAGGAGAGTTAGTCTCTCTCTGCGGACGCTGCTGGAAGAACGATGACATGACTGGAAGAACGATGATATCTGGACTTAAGTGTGAATGATTGTTCTCTCCGTATCAGGCGTGGCTATGAGAGCACAACCATAACTCCTCATAACCTGCCAGGGGTTGATTCAGGACAAGCATTAATCTTTATTTAGTTCTGTTTTCCCCTCAATCCTGTGGAGCTCACTTACAGAGAGAGTGATCACCTTTTGTAAAAGCCTTAAAAAAGCTTCATGGAAGGTCCAAGCTTGAAATGAGTGTCGATATTGTTTTGCCATGCAAATGTAATCTCATTTTCTTGGCAAACATCGACGACAAATCATAGAAATTGAACAGAATTGGCAACAAAAGTGACAGAAAACATGGCTGAATGGAACTTCACGCTGAGTTTGACCCCCTTTAACCAGTTTGGTCCGGGAGTTTGGTCCTGGAGATGGGCTTTTTCATACAATGTTTCCAAAACCGGAGCCGCCTGTGACCCATGTTCACAGATGCATAAAGAAACATGTTCATAAATAGCTTCAGACGTTGTGAGCAAAGCACACACGGCTCTGGCTTCTATAAAAATAAATCCAGGCAGCTTGCTTTTGCGTCAGCATAGAGTCCAACGTACAGTGGGCACTAGGTAGACCATTTCGTTTCTTCTTCCCTGGAGCTTTTGCATGAAAGTCCTAACTGAATTTGAGGGTGACTTCTCTCTCCTTTTATGCAGTGGCTTCTGTCGTGGGGTTTATTGGAAACTGAGCTATTTGATCTGATCTGAACCCCCCATTTCACCAGTGAAGAATTTCCTACCATCTGCAAGTCATACACATCCATTCTTGCCTAATTCACAGAGTGCAATTTCTTGGGCCCTAAATTTCACTAATAATGCATATCATTCTTTCCCAAATGACCCTCCAAAGCCCCGTCCCAAATATCTTATCATATCGTTATCACATAGCATATTAATTTACATCTCATTTAATGCCAAGCAATGGGAGATGCAAAATTACAATCTGTATCACACCATAATATTCAGCATACTGTAATTTAGCACCATCACCGTCTAAATGGAATGATTATGCATTATCTATGATGTATGATGTAATATGGTCTAGAAATGTCAGGACAGAAGCAGCGTTCAATTATGAAACCATAAAGCTGCCATTCACGGTGTAATACAGGTCATTACTTTCCTAACTCTTGTTGTGTCCTTCCCTACTTTGCCATCACCATTAAAAATCCCATGCTTAATACAGTCTATGGCTTGTTATTCAGTCACTAGATGGACTACAGTACAAACTGACTGGACTATTCTTAAGAAATGAGTGAAAAAAGGTTTGGGCCTGTCAGCAGTTCCTGGCTATTTAAGAGTTTAAAAGGGAATTCCAGACATTTTTAGATATTTCTGCTTAAGTGGTTGAAACATAATCGATGTGGTTGAAATAGTTTGTTGTAGCGAAGCTTATTGACTCTGATTTCTGTTAGTTAGTGTTGACAGGAACCAGGGGTTGAGATGTTCATCATGCATCTTACCATGTACTTACCAAACCCTAAAACCACCATTGAAGATGCAAATTTGGATGTAATGTGGACAATGGATAGGTCGATTGAGCACACTAAATTGCCCCTAGGTGTGACTGTGAGCGGGAATGGTTATCTGTCTCTGCATGTGGCCCTGCAACGTGCTGGCTACTGTCCAGGGTGTACCCCGAGTGCAGGACCAAGGGGTAGAAGATGGATGGATGTTGATAATGGTTAACCAGTGGTCAATAGTCTTACTACCAAAACCTCATCTTAAAATCTCAAAGCTATCATAAAACGTATTCTGCATCAGCTAGCATATCTATAACCATGCTTTCTACATCTTAATTTAAGGAGAGTGATATTAAAGGAGAGTGAACATGAAGCATTGTCAGTTTGGTGCTAACATGGACACTTAAACTTCATAGACAGGGCAGCTGATACTAGCATTACTGCACAGGCTGCCAGTTTTGATCAAAACAGGCAGCAAGTAGGTGAAAAAACATACTACATCAGTCGGCTGGAGTGATTTGTTGAGGCAGTTTCTCACACAGCAAACCATAAATAACATTAACTTTAGAAGCCTTGTTAGTGCAGTAGGTGGTGCGTCAGTCTCATATGCTGAATGTTGTGAGTTCGATCCTCACACGGGGCAGGCTGAGCTTTAGGGCAGCTGGTGGCCTAATGGTTAGGGCTTTGCCCCTGTGATCAGAAGGTTGTGAGTTTGAAACCCAATTGCTAGTGTCATCACTGAGGTTCCCTTGAGCAAAGTACCGTCCCTGGGTGGCCCTCGTTGGTGGCAGACCCCTGCTTCACCTGGTGAATGGGTTAAATGCAGAGCGAGAATTTCACACTGTTCATGTGTGACTATAAGAGGCCACTTTACTGTGAATAACATTAGGTAGGATGGTGAGAACAATTAGGTTGACTTAAAATAGTATTCTAGGATCTACTTAACGTTTTTCACACTCAGTTTAATGTAGGGTGAGGCGGGAGTTGCCGCTGGGCACGGGGCCAACTGATTTATTTGCATATTGTTATGAGGCTTTGTACTTCCGTGGCAGAGTTTAAAAGTCTTCAATTTCAGCAAGATGGATGTCATTTATTAAATGAACATTTTTCAGTTAAAAATTGCTTTAGGGTGTAACTACTCTTTTTAAACATTTCAGATTTCTGGTTCCTGTCACCACTGACATGAACCACTGTGACTAGAATATCTCTACAATATGATTACATTTTTATAGTTTTAATGAATGAAAATTAAAAATGTCTGGCGAATTCACATTTAAATGTTGCCTAAATACATTTCTGTATAATGCAATTTAGCATCACTGTGTGTTTATACTGTAAGAATCAGTTTCATTTGTTTGCCCTTCCGTATTTATCCCTGTTGGGCAAGACAACAAGGTAATGACAGAATAATCACTCGATTTCAAGCAGGTGTCAGTGTTCTGCATTGAAATCGAACAGCGTGAGGTATGAAAATGTGATATTTAGCATTCACTACAGAAGCTCAGTTGTGCCGCCTCAATTATTCGTTCATTGTAACGCGGGAGGAATAGTATTATGGATTAAATATGTTAAATAATGCAATTCCAGTTAAAACAGCACGAGCCGTATGTTCTGCATGCAAACAGATTTGGATAATGGAGCTGTGAAATGCAGTTAATTGATGGAGGGGAATCCTAATGGATATCAGATGCATATTGATCAAATTCATTTTAGCAGCCCTCATTATGCTCTCTGTTCCTGTCTGCAATACTGGATGCCAGTAAAATAGATGCCAGTAAAATTTTTGAAAATATTCAGCATTATGAAGCCATTTTTAATACGGTACAGAGAGAGAGAGAAAGAGAGAGAGAGAGAAAGAAAGAAACCTAGTGGGAGGGAGTCTGTTGATGCGTTGATCCTCAGCTCCACTAGACTAATCATTATTGGTATTTCTGAACTATAGATACTTTCAGTTAAGTAATTACAAGTCACAAGTGAAATCTTATTTACTCTTTTGACTAACATACTCGCAAAACAATATGATACGTTGAATGACAATCACGTGAGAAATCAAAATTATTATTATTATAATTAGTCAATCATTGTCACCATCATCATTATACATTTTTTGTATAGTATTCTTATGCATAAATAATAAATAATAATAGCTATAATTATAATCAGTTAGCATCAATTAAACTGATATATGGTCTAACTTGAGAAATGTTTAAGTGAAAGAAAGCAGAGACTGCCGGTGTGTTTAAAGCATAATTCAGAGATGTTAAGAAATAAGGGCAAATCTGTACCATACAAAACATGGTAAAAATAGCGCTATAAATTGGCCTGTGTCCGCCCATTAGAATCAATGATAAAATAAATAGCTATGTAATGGTTACTATATGACAATGTTTTAGAATTAACACTTTATTTGGACAGTCCGTCATAGATCTACCTTAAAATCAACTAACATCTACTTAAATTTTAAACAAATTCTAACCTGAACCTAACACTAACCCTAAACCTGATTCTAACCCTGACTCCGTTTTTAAAAATAAACAAAATTTCACCAGAATTTAGTGTAAGAGTGGCTTTAGACAATCCTCAGTACACCTCTTTAAGGACTGATTTATATAAACGTCCCCTGTTCTGATTGGCTGAACTGCATTGTACCTCATTCATAGCGTAGGCTAGGCCAAAATACTCCTTGTAACCGGGCAGGGCTAAACTGAATGGAGCGTTTTGAAACTGTATTAATGATTACGCACGACCTCTCAATTTCATAACGTTATTTTCCCATGATAGGCCGTCTTTAAAGCAAATTTCACCCTGAATCAGCTCCTCCCAGGACTGAAAGGGGCTCAGCCTCTGGTGGACTAATGTGAATGGACACTGAGAGAGATAGAAGAGAGGCCTAAACAGAGACAGGAACTGAAAACTTTCCCAGCCTCCCAGTCCTGGCAATTTCTTTTTTTCCCTCCCTCCTTCTCTTAAAATTCTGGCGTTCGAAGGCTCAAGAGAGACGGACCCAGGATAGCAGGACTGCAGCGGGCTGATACATTTGTTTGCTGAGATACATTAACATCTTGGCAGCTTTTTGCATTCTCTTGTCTCTGTATCTTGTCTCGTTTATGCTCTCTCTCTCTCTCTCTCTCTCTCTCTCTCTCACACACACACACCCTCTTCACTAAAACAAGCAACAGCATTTGGAATTAGCACGTTGTGCTGAGGTCGCAGTCACACATCACTGCATCTCTCTTGGGGGAGATGATGATCCAAATATTCCTGTCAGGGCCGTTATGACTGTCACTCAGGTCTGTGTGGGCTGGCCCAATAAGCCACAAAGAGCCACACTTCTCCTCGGATCGTGAAGTGCTGCTATTGGTCACAGGGGTCCCCAGGTGGAGAGGAGGTGCCAGTGTAAACACACTTGTTCTCCTCCATCATCCAAATGTCTCAACAGTCTCTCCCCATGCAGGTGTTCGACCTCTGGGTGAGACACAGAGGGCCTGGAAATTGACTTGCAGCCTATGGCTGAGTGGCTAAGATTAAATTTCTTCTCCATTGACAGCAGTGGCAACAGGATGTCTATGGCACATGAAAGATCCTAGGGCAATTTTCTTATGTTTGATGTGTTATAAGTAGCTATTGACCCTTATAACGCAAGTGACATGAACGCAGTAAATGGCAAATTGTCATCACACAACAAAACACACAACTCCTTATATGGAAGTTTCCCCAGGTGTCAGGCGTCATGCTGAGCTTTGTTTGGTGTTCCTGTGTCACGCTGAACCAAAGTTATTGTAATTTAAAAAAACATGATGATATTAACCGCTACTGGGATTTAAAAAACCCAAATCACACCCAAATGAACGGAAAGAACACATTTATTTTATTTTAGCTCTTAGAAACAAACGGGGGGAAAAAAAACACAAGATCTTTGAGCCCGGAAGAACTTTCAGGATAGTCTCCGCCCACATGTGGGTGGGGAAAACCCGCAGTGGGAGGGGCTCTGGAGAGTGGCTGAGCGGCAGTGCACCGAGAGAAAGAGCAGCAAACGGCGAGGAGAACAAACATTGGTTTTAGACTGATTTACACATTTACAAATACACTCCGGGCTCTAAGGGTTAATCTGTTTGATCTGCATTATATCAGCCATAACATTAAAACCTCCTCCCTAATACTGTGTATGGACTCCACAAGACCTCTGACATGCTGTGGTATCTTTTATGCTCTAGGGATGAGATGAAGAGAGGAGGCACACTTGCAAACACCAATGGACTTTATTTACCACAACCGGATCATCCTGGGACAAGAGCTAACACACAGGCAGAACCATATGTACTGGTTCAGAATAGGGAACACCTGGGAAAGAGGGGGGGACATGAATCAGACACAGGTGAACCCATTGATCAGGGGCAGGGCTAAAGATGAACTGAGAACCAAGAGTCACATGGCACAGAGAAAACCAAGCAGAAAAGTGGCAAAATAAGAGTGTGACACAAGATGTTAATAGCAGAGTCTTTAATTCCTGTAAGGCTGAGGCTCCATGGATCAGATTAGTTTGTCCAGCACATCCCAATTGTGCTGATTCAGACTGAGACCTGGGACTGAGTCAACACCTTGAACACCAAGTCAGCTCCTTGAAGAACCTTGTGTTCCTCAAATCAATCCTGAATAATATGTGCAGTGTGTCAGGGTGCATTAATCTTCAGAAAGAGGCCCGTACCAAAAGGGAATACTGTTGCCACGAAGGGGTATACTTGGTCTGCAAGAATGTTTAGGTAGGTGGTATGTGTCAAAATCAATGCCAAGACCTAAGGACCCAAGTTTCCCAGCAGATCATAGCCCATCACAACATACTGCCTCCTCTACCTTGTCTTCTTCTCATAGTACATCCTTGTGCCATCTCTACCCCAGGAAAGCAACACATCCATTAATCTACAAAGTGTGGAAAAAAAAACCTTCCAAGGATCCATGATCCAGCTCTGAGGCATCAAGCTGTGAGGCACTTTTTTCAGTTATTTCTTTTGGTATGTACCGATCACAGTATTCCACGAACACCCCAAAAGACCTGGCATTTTGGGGATACTATGTCCCAGTAATTTCAAATTATATGAAATACATTGAACATGTTCAGTGAAACCATTACATTTAAAAATATTATTTTGGTTTTAATTAAAACAATTAATACTGATTCATACTGATTCAATTAGTACTTATGCACTCGACAATAACTATTAACACCAGAATGTCCATTTAAATGCATTATTTTGGACACTGTTGTTACATACTTGCAAACAACAGCGCTAGGGAGATGTAACTACAAAGTCATTGCAGTCTGATAGTGATCTGACACTTGAAGCATCGTGTATGTGTCACTTCATTAACATATGAACATGTTTCCTGGCCATTTTAGTGGCAACGTTTTAGTGGCAATGACAGCAGTCAGATCACTGCTCTCAAGGGCCACATGGGGAAAAAAACGTGATAATAGCAGTTCAAAGTCTGTGTTCCCATAGCCCACTCTACATGTCTTCACCTGGGGGTCTGGACATGAAACAGCTTTGCTAATTAAAACGGTGCCTGAAGTCTGCTCCATACATGCAGCCCTGCCAGTAGAACTCCAGCCTTTGTCATTAATTCTTACAGCTGCATTTGAGCTCGCCAGCTTCTACAGCCCATGGACATGAATGCAGCCTTAGTCCAGTTAACTCGCTGAGTTCATATTAAAGAGGACGGCTACCGAGCAGCGAAGAACCCTTCGTGCATTAGCATGGCCTAATTAGCAGAAAGTCTCAGGGTTCTCCTTCCCCTTTCTCATCCTTTAGGCATACTAAGGAGGCTTTGGGTTCAATGAAGGATCATGGTCATTTTACTTCATAAAGTGCACACAAAAGAAGAGGGAATTGAAAAAGAAATGTGTGAGATGAAGATAAATGTTAGAAAGTGGGCAGAGGATGGGGCAGCCGGTCACCTGGATTTTAAGATTAACTTGGTGTACTCCCCTCCAGTCTCTCTAGTCTCTGTTGTTCAGGATATTTCTACAGGAGGAACAATGCTGAATGAATTATAGAATAAACTTTCCTTCTAACTAAAAGTCTTTGCTGTATGTTACTTTTATAGGCCATATTCATTACCTTCCTGGTGGCGACATCAAGCTTCGGTTGTATGCAGAAGTTTAAACAGCCACCCAAATATGGGGAACAAACTCAAATTTGGCATTGTAGCTCTGATCTTTGCCTACAAACCAAAAATGTAAAGCAACTATGAGTATTTACTAAAGTGCTATATAAACTGAATGTATTATTATTGTTATTAAACATGGCTTCAACTCCATCTTACCTATGAGCAATAATCAGACCAGGGGTTACAACTCGCCCTCTTAGAGCATCAGACTAAGCCCGACTTGACCCACCTCTTCTCAAAAGGTCAAAGACATGAATTCTCTTCTCAGTTCTGGCACCGAAGTGGAACAAATTTCCCTTGATGATTGGAATTGCTGAGACCCTTGTGACTAAAGACCCACCACTTCACTGAGCACTTTGGACAAGGGCGTAACTTTGTGCTGAACACTGGGGGGGGGGGTCAAGATCTCTGTCTAAATAAATAAATAAATAAATACATTTGTTTTAAACGCCAGAGGACCACTGGCATTTTTGCTTGTCGGCTCTCCGCTGCTGTCTTGCCAGATAGCAAAAATATCACACAGTGACATGGTTAAACTCTGTTTATGTATGTATGTATTCAATCATTTACTTTTGTAAAAGTCAGGCTAAGTCAGGGTGTTCCCATATTAGAAATACTTTGTGATACTTTTTCAGTGATTTACTTAATGTAGTTGCAGCTGTGTACTTGACTATTTATGCCACAATGACACAGCAGTTAATTCCTATTGTGTTTAAGCACTGGCTAGCAAGACCATGGCAGCTTCCACTCAATTGATTTTGTGTGTGTGTGTTTGTCCAATATCTATGAAAAAAAAAACTTTAAAGATTAATCAAATGCATCACTGTGTTGACACCAATAAACTATACACAGCAAATGTCTCAATTCATGACAACGCACAATACATTACACAGGGTGGCACATCTGAGTATAGCCTGCACCTCTATTCTGAACATGGCAAACTGATTTCACATATTGGGGGGCATCACCAGTTCAAACTAGCAAAATCCAAACAAAAGCATGAAAATACAAAGGTATGCCTATCTGTATACCTTAATATATGGTTTACAGATAGGCATACCTTTGTATTTTCATGCTTTTGTTTGGACTGTATACCATACAGTGACAAATATTTGACTAAAATTAACAGGATGCCTTACTGGTGTCAATTCTGCCAGCAACAGACTATAGATATTTTTGGGCAATTCAGATAAAAGCACCAAAAACCTGTTCACGTCTCAGTGTAAATGAAATGAACTGTGTACACACTGACTTCTTAGTTAAGAGGTCCAATTTGTCCTGATGGATGTGTCACACTGCAACATGGTTCAGCCTCTGCTGTGTCATAGTTGTGAGTAACCAAGTATTTAATCGTCTAAGAGCACTAAAGCTCCTCTCTGCCTCTGAGGAGGAGACTGGTACCACAAGGAGTAACCTGACCAGAGTTTCAATTTTAGTGAATAAGCCTCACACCTCTAACGGCAAACTTTTGAGAATGTTTGTAGCCTCTCCACAGGAACTGTACATGTAATTGTGTTTGAACATAGGTAGCTGGATTTCCAGCAGCTGGGCATTCATTTCTGGATAGTCATGAACCACGGGGTCAATATTTCCAGAATGCAAGGTGTTCTCCAGCTGTTGCAGGGGTAGGAAGACCACCCTGCAGGAAACGTTCTGTAAACTGGGCATCAGTGGTGTCAGGTACCTTATAAAACTCAACCCCGTAGTGTTCCATAGGAGTTTTAGGACTGAAACCACTTGTTTCTCCACTATAGCGCTTGGGTGGTTGAACTCTTGGGATTGTTATAGTCTAAAAAATTCACAACTGTAGATGCCTTCTCAAAAAAACTTTGGAAGGTCTTATCACTTGTCTTGCCATTGAGAGTAGACTGAACCTTACAAACAGCAGCCTGCATACTGTCACGATGAGAGTCAGAACACTGGCTTGAGTCGCCCAAATGTAGCGTGAAGGAAGAGCCCAAACGCGGATAGCACGAGAGAGC
>JBBPCX010068899.1:0-11801 GCA_037974365.1 Hydrocynus forskahlii
CTGAGTGGTTGGAACTCCTTTATCTAGGAAACTTGTGTCTTTAGACACTTTGCAGCCTGTCAGTAAAACATGTGTTCGCATTTATTTCATTTAATCTCCTCAGTATGACAAAGATAAGACGGTTTAACAGGCACTAAATAGTATTTTTGCACCAACAAGGTGAATCAAGTCAAAACAGAAAGAAAGCAGGGGGGCTCAAGACTTTTGCACAGTTGTGTGACAGATTGCTTGTTAACCTTAAATCAGACCTTAGAGTTAGTTTGTAAACTCCATGAACCCTGGATTTATTATCCAGTTATTAACCTTAATACTTATTATATGTCTATTAAAAATCACTCATTATCTACAATGAAACTAATATGTAAGTTATGTAGTTATGAGAGCGAGGTAATGGAGTGTGGTTTAAGAGATTTTAAGAGGGTTTAAGAGGTTAATTGCTCCATTCAGCAACATTTTTTAGGGCTTCTGCCTCAAAGAAAGGCCAACAGAGCCCTCATGTGGACAAGAGCATTCGACAACAATAAACTGGACAGACACTGTCAGTAAAACATTACAGAAACATTAAAAACAGCACAAAAGACAAAGATTCAAGCCAGACAGTTAAAACTATAAAAATTGTAAAGCTTGTAAAGCTTGTAAAAAATTGTAAAGCTATATCACAAACCACTCTTTGCGTTATTAGTAAATTACGTAACTGTAAGTTATTTATCTACAGTATTTATTCCCCAGTATTTGTGTCCATAGCATGTTGTATTTCATATTTAGCATTTCTATTTGATTTTATTTATATCGTTTTATATCGTTCTTGTCTTTGTGTCTCTGTGTCTGTGCAGTTATAAACATTTTTCTGTTAATCTACACTACCAGTCAAAAGTTTTATCCATTTATTTAAAAAAACTGCAGATTTTTATTCTTGTTAAACATCATAAAGTTGTCGAATTAACAACTATACATGAAAATATGTCCAGTAAAACATGTCTCCTAACATGGAAAGAATATTTAATTTAGTGCATGTCTGACTTCCCTTTAACTTCTGTCTGTAGCATTAATACCCCAGCATTTGTATACACAGCACGGTATATTTCATATCGAGTATTTTTACTTTATTTTAGACTTTACATTTTATATCGTTCTTGTCTCTGTGTCTGTCCAGTTGTACCATGAGCAGTTTTCTGATTCTGGAACCAGACGTCGAGTCTTCAGAACACAAATGTAGCCACTGTGTTTACTAACCAAACACACCGTGAACCTCCACGTGTCTTCGTGGAGTGTTCATGTGTCCTATTTATGCTGATAGGATGGTAAAGTCGTTCACAGTGGTGGTGAAAGGAACCAGACACTCTGAATGACGTGTTTCCATCTCGACTTTTTAATTAGACCAAAGTCTGGATGAATCGGTGGAATTCTCCTTTAAATTAATGTTATTTTAATACCAGAAATGTTTAGATGGGGTGGATTTGCTGTTCACATAAGGGTTTCTGTCTCTGCAATGTCTATAAAAAGGCAGGGTGTCTCAAATAAATGTGACGTAAAAGTAAATAATTATCTGTTGGTGTTTGTTGAAGATGGTTCTCCCCCTAAAACTATTCCTATTCTGCGTTTAAATGAAACTACATGTTTTATGATGCATTGGTGCAAGATTGTAGCTATAGAGGCAACAAATCTAACATTCGTTTGGTGATCCACATTATAATTATAATTATAATCATATTAGGGGGCTTTTCATAGGTAATGAATAAATATATATATATTTGTGGCTATTAAAGGAACTCAGATGGTGAACATACTGTTCATGTATTTGTTAGTAAAGAATATTGAACAAATTTTTAGTAAGTATTAAATGAGTAACATGCAAAATCTCAGTGTGCACCAAAACTTTTGACTGGTAGTGTAAATATGTTTTTTGGTTTTTTTTTTTTTTATATTGGTGGATATTTGGGCTGGGGAGGGTGGGATTGTGTGCAAATTTGAAAATTGCCCTCTCCAATATTCACTACAGGGCACAAGTTTAAGTAAACCCTAATAAATGATGTGCTGCTTTTTCAGAATTTTGTTGAAAGAAAACATTGGAAATACTTTTAAAAATGTAACTGGCTGGTTCACCACATCCTTTCCTTTTGGAAATAACTTGTGCTCAAATTTGAGGACGGGCCCAAAGGGTGTGTGTGTGTGTGTGTGTGTGTTTACATACTCAAGCACCGCATATACACTCGGAAATTGCACTCCACTGCAGATATTTATTTAATTACATGTTACCATTGCACACCGACTCTTCCATACTGTTCCAGAGCTACTGTTCCATACTGTTACATGCTGCTCCTCCCATTACCTGCTCTTTATTTTGTATTACCTGCCCTGTTGTGTGCTGCTGCAAATGGAAAGATGTCACAAGAATTTCATTGTACGAAGGTATAATGACAATAAAACTCTCTCTTACGTGTTTACTCTCTCTTAAGTACGTACTGGTTTCACTTATAAAGAAATATAAACATAAACAAAATATGAAGAAATGAGGGGTAGCTCAGGACTTTTGCACAGCATTGCATATTATAATTATGTCTTAATATTTTTAATGACTTAATCCAGGATAGTGACGTGTTAAATCTACACTATATGGACAAAAGTATTGGGACGCCTACCCCAAACACTCTCTCCACAAAGTTGGAAGCACAACGTTGTCCAAAATGTCTTAGTCTGCTGACATATTAAGATTGTCCTTCACTGGAAAAGATTTTCCTTCACTAGCCCAAACCCTGAAAACCAATGTGTCCCAATACTTTTGTCCATATGGTACAGATAGTTTGATAGATCGATATGAATGCGTGTATGTGTATGTATGTATGTATGTATCTCTCTTGTCCCAACAGAATATAAGGAAACCAGGGTGGCTCAAGACTTTTGCACATAATTACGGTTTTATATTAGTGGCCTAAAGTCATGATCAGTCAGGCTGACATGCGTTACCTGCAGTTTAATGTATAACTAGAGAGAAAATTCCTGGAGAACTTTTAAGATGGTCCTGCCGCCTAAAGGCCATATGGAAACTCCACAGCAACCGCCTAGCAACACCTAACAACCACCTTGTAAACCATAGCAACCACCTCCTACATCATAGCAACCACATGGCAACCACCTTGTATACCATAGCAACCACCTCCTACATCATAGCAACACCTAGCAACCACCTTGTATACCATAGAAACCACCTAGAAACTCCCTAGCAACCACTTCCTACGCCACAGCAACACCCTAGCAACTGCCTGCACACCATTGCAGCCACCTCCTTGCCCATAGCAACGACCGAGAAATTCCCATTCATTGTTAATAAACTGTTGATGCTAACATGTTCATGCTAGAATGCCCAAAAGTTTTAGAACCCTTAATTCATTCCTATGGCATTTTAAAGGGCAAGTCCATAATATTCAACCTGTTGCTACGTCGCGCGCTCCCGTTGAGATCTAAAAAAAACAGCACTGTGTTCTCGTGCGCCGTGACGTAAGCGGGGGGGGGGGGCCTTACGCGCGCGTGCCCGGAAACGGCGAGGCGGAGAGTAAAGAAAAGAATAGAGGGGGTGGAGGTATTTGGACACGGATCCAGTCCCAGTGCCGAGCCGGAGCGAAACTCTCTCAATGAGGGCAGCAGCGGCGGGGCCGACACGGGGACAGCTCCCTCAGGGCCGGCTCCGGGGTTCCGCGGCGGGCGGAGGTGGTGTGTGCTGCGGGAGGAGGGGAGACAGGCCGTGGCAGAGCTCTGACAGACCTCCCTGCGCTTCTGGAACTTTAGCCTGCTAGCATGGCTCCATCTGGACAGATTTTCACTCCGGGGGAACCTTAGAGGTCGTGTTTTTCACATTTCTGAGGGAAATATAGTGTCGAAGAGTCGATCTGGAGCTTATGAGAGCGCACTGGAGCTCGGATAAGGGCTGGTTCTGATAGCCATTAGCTTTAGCCAGGGATGAACGCCTTCACGAGCAATACGCCGTTCCTCAGCCCGGACAGCAGGGAATGGGACCGAGACCGGGACATCGGGAATGAAGTCTTCTCCTGCTGCTACGATGATGAGTCCATAGGGCGAGGGATGCAGGCGGTGCAGGCAGGCGTGGAGAGGCACATGCCCCCGCTGCTGCGGAGCTGCCACCGAGCTGCTGCACCCGGTGCTCCCGGAGAGGGTGAGACCCAGGGCCCGGTGGAGCCTTACCCAGCCTGCCGGAGTCCCAGTACTGCCTCATACCTGGCCTCTCCCGGCTCCTCTGATCACCTGCACTACAGCGAGAGTGACGGGAACTCCAGCCCGCAGGAGAGCAGGAAGAGAAGCCGCTCCGGCTCCTCCAGGCACCGCCTGGAGGTGGTGACGGAGCTCGGTCCGGAGGAGGTCCGCTGGTTCTATAAGGAGGACAAAAAGACGTGGAAGCCCTTCGTGGGACACGACTCTCTCAACATCGAGCGGATGTTCCGCAGGCTCTGTGAGCTCAGACCCGAGCAGGAGAGCTCCTCCGGGGTTGAGAGAGAGGAGGGAGACCCAACTGAGGGGCTGGACCGGATGGGGACGTGTGAGCCGGTGCAGGGGCCGGGAGAAGGACTCGAAGCAGCCGAGGAAACAGACGTGGATCTCAGCATCAGCATCGAGCCCGTATGTGTGCGAGGAGGGCTCTACCAGGTGGATGTCCTGGGGAAACTGTGCTATCCTGTCTACTGGAACCGTAAGTATTTACTAAAGTAAATTAACTTAAAGTACAGTAACAGTGCTAAACTCCTTCTCAGCATTTAACTCTTTTAACCGATTTAACCCATTCACTAAGTGACGCAGTGGGCAGCCAGGAACACAGTGCCCAGGGAGCAGTGTGTGGGGATGGTACCTCACTCAAGGGTACCTCAGTGGTGCCACTAGCAGTCCTTGGACTCAAACCCTTGACCTGCTGATCGCAGGAGCAACTCCCTCACCATTGTTTTAAAGACTTTGTCATCAGGCCACCAGCTGCCCTGCCACTAAATGCTCAGTCTCATCTTCAGGAGTCCAGAGGTATTATTTTGGTAGTGGTGGGGCAGTTGTTGGCCTAGTGGTTAGGGAGTTGCCACTGTGATTAGAAGGTCATGGGTAACGAATCCCAGGGCTGCTAGTGCCACCACTGAGGTACTCTTGAGCAAGATACCACCCCCGCACACAGCTCCCCACTTGTGCTTTGCTGATAGTTACATATATTTAAAATATCTGTGAAATGCTGGAGAGATCAAAGCTTGATGTCAGTCTGGCATCGATCCTACAGCCTCCTGCAGAACTAGTGGATCCACATTATTTCAGTTCTTTTCCCCTTTGTGAATGTTGTGTTGTTCAGGATGTCTGGGACTCTTCTTAGAAAGGTTTTCACAAACCGAAATTACAATGTTATTATGACTGAATAACAAGCATTTGCCGAACAAACTGTTGTAGTTTTTGATCAGTTCAGTTCCTGGTGGTGATTCTTTGGTATAGTAGAAAATGAGAAAATCTCAATGAATTGCCTTTGTGTTACACAGGCGTAGGGTGTACAAAGCCAGCCTGGTATTGGAGTGTTTTGGCAGGATGCTCTTCCGCCAGATGCTGTGTGGTGTCCGTAATCTGTGGGTTTAAGAGCTTGGCTCCACTGACACACTAACCACTGGGATTAGTGGGCAATTCCAGGATCAAGTTTTAAGGTCGGGAGCGTCCATTGATGTCCGTTGTTCTACACGAGACTCAATAAAAACAAAACCTGTATTAATTAATAATAACATTTAAATAACACACAGAGAGGTGCACAGGCCTTAGCCGCCATACTTCAGGACCAACTTTATCGATCCTGGTTGAAATTGCTTATGTTATGACTGTGCAGAGACACAAAGAGAAGAGCAATATTGAACTAGAAGATGCATTTCCATGAGAAAATGCGAGGTGTGATTGCATGGTCGCTATAAAACCACGCAATGTTTGGAGACTCCAAAATATTGGTTTCATGGGCAAAAAAAGTTTGTGTTTAAAAAACAAAATTGCTCCCGGACTATATTTTGCTCCCGCGATATTTTGGTTCAGAAACCTGCGTTCTACCCATTCAGCTACTGGGGGGGATCTTACTAAGCCATTTAGTCTTTTTTTTTATTATTATTTTTTTCTCTGCATTCTTTACCCATCTGATTAAAAAACCGAACCCAGATAACTTGTTAGTGATGTCCTGGATCACCTTCTCGTTTCTCACAGAGTTTAAGATAAATCTGTTAGAGTCGTAGAAAACTAAAACTGAAATGTATCTTCGGCACAAACTTTGAATTCCCAGTTGTTAGTTTGTCTCTCCATTGTTGTTTTTTTGCGCAGAGAGTAAATTAGCAGTGTCCTCTTTCCATGTTGTGATGACATTTCGACCAATCAGAAAGCAGTGATGCAGTCAGTTCAGCTGCTGCCCACTTTTAGCCCTGCTGTCGAGCAGCTCTGGTTCGGGTCACTGCTGTATTTATAATGGGAAAACATTTGTTTGTGGTACGGTGTGGTTCCTTGTGGTCATGGAAAAGTGACATTACTGGTGTCTCTGCGTTCCCTAATGGGTCTGCTCAATGTTGTGAAGTTGCTTACATGTCTCTCTTCCCTCCAGAGCAAGACATCATCCCAGTGATGAGGGGGCAGTGGTTCATAGATGGCACTTGGATGCCCTTGGAGGAGGACGAAAGTGACCTCATTGAGAAAGAGCACCTGAGCCGCTTCAGAGGCCAACAGATGCAGGACAGCTTTGAGAACGATGTGGTGATCAAGACCGTGGACACCAAAGATGGTAAAAAAAAATGCACACATGATGTTTTAGCACATTTAATTAAAATAGTGGAGTTCAGTAAAGAGAGCATTCCAGTGTGTGTGCGTGCGAGTATGTGTGCGCGCACGTGCGAGTGTGTGTACGCACGCGAGTGTGAGTGTGTCTGTGCATGTGCGTGCGAGTGTGTGTGTAAAACCTGTTGTAAAAAAAATCCCTCTGCCCATTTCTACTATAATAAAATCGCCAGTCTGATTATATCTCAAGCTTGATGCTCCTGTATGTGAAGGTAATTCAGTGTGTTATTATGGGATGGAGGCTGTAAAATGATATTTGGCCAGATTCAGTCTGTATTAGTTAAAAAGCTGATGATGGCTTTAAAGTAATTTTCTCAGGCTGGCCTTCGTGCAGTCGAGAGCCGGAGTGCTCAGAGCCATTGAGCAGGAGTTCTCTGAAGGTGTGCTGTTGTGTTTATCATGATTTATCTTCAGCTTGGATGGTTGGTGAGCAACAGTGTATTTCATACTACCTGCTTTGAACAGGGGAAAGTTACTTACTGTGTATTTTCCCACTGCACAAAGTACTCGAAAACCCAAAACTATGCTTTTTTTCCCCACCAGTCCAGTAGCAAAGTTTCCAGTCTCTTGACTTTTGGTACCAACAGGACCTTATAGTAACACTAAGTGTTGAAAAGGTCACCTAGCACTACTACATCACAAGTAAGGACACCAGAAATGAAACTTTAGCGATAGGTTGACGTATCAGTTGCATTAAAATTTTGAATGATCTTGTCTGTTAGGCAAAACTTGTGTAATGGAAAGTTTTTGCGAGGAAATACATCGTTTGTTATCGTTATCACGGTATCTGTCTCTGCAATACTGATTTCATAAGGCTGTAATATGCAAATGAACCTCTAACCAATCACACTGTTACTGACAGGGTGACCAATCACAGCTGTAGGTGAGTTACTGGGTGTTCGGATGAATTGAGGTCTTCATGTAATCCAAGTCTAAATAATTTGGCCAAGGTTTAACCGTTAGACACTGACCATCTGAGGTGTTTTTAAAGAGCCCATATTCTACCTTTTCCTTCTAGTTCATTTCTCCTGGGCAGTTGTGTGGTTTTCTGCACCAAGAATGTATTTCATAATTCATCATAATTCATTCCTGTCCTTCTTCCAACATGTTTGTCCCTTAGAATTAGACCGGCCGTTTTTGTTACTGCCCTGCTAGGACTGATTGATGTAAATGATCTTATTTTTGATTGGCTGCCCTGTGTTGTGGCAACACAGGCACTGAAGCTCAAAAATGAAACTCATTAAAAAGTGGCAGCTCGTTAATACATTCTTCTGAGTGAAACATGTCTGAAATTGGTCAGTATTCTTTTTGGAGGTACCAAATAAGTGAAGTATGTCTATTGGCATTTATGCCAGCAGCCAAAGAATGAACGTTTATACTCCTATAACATTTTTCTCATCAGTGAAAAATATAAGCGCTGCTTAATTCTTCATATAATTGTGTGTAATCGTAGACATTTTTATTATTATTCTTTCCAAAATATCTATTTCTGTGTTGCAAATAAGAGATTATAGTAGTGAATGCTTTGGTGTGTTCCTTAATGTCCGAAAAGCACAGAAATCTCTACGCTGGTAAGGTTTCTGTTGTGGACCGTCACTGTAGACTGTCTTTATTCACTCTGATTCGTCTTCAGGGCAAGGTCATGTCTTTTCTCCCCCACAGCTACAGGGCGCTTTAAATAAAGTCTTGTGTGTGTGTTTATACATTTAAGCATTATGGCCTTTGCATGGCTTTCTAGAGGGATGCTTTTTTCCCACAGTCATATGACTGAAGGGTGGGGGGGCAGTTATACTGCTGTGACCACTGCATGCATTTCTCATACACACGACCAGTCTCATGTGTTCCTACCTGCTCTACCTTTCTCAAAAACTGTAAGGACATACACACTGGATATCATTTAATGTACCCACTTGATTTTACATCATTGAAACCAGTTAGAGGACCTGTGTCTGATGTTTTTTCCTTATATTAACCCATAATTTAAATCTGACATTCATTTTTATCTAGGGTTAAGTATTGGATTTATTCTATGTTATTAATTTTTGTAGCAGTTCCGATTCCAGTTCTGCTCGTTGATTCTGGTTCGTATCGATTCTGAACATTCAGAATGTCCAAGCAGCCTCTGGAGTAAAATATTAACTAACACTGGAAACAAATATTAATACGTTGATGACATATTCGTCTAAAACAGTTCTCGGCAGAAAGCCATGCACGTCCTCACAGATGTGAAGTGTGTAGGAACCGACAAGCAGAACCAAAATTTGGAGAGAGAAAAAATGGGTACCCGGTTCCAAGTGTTTTCTGATCAGTTCTAATCTGATTTCGGTTCCCAACTGTAATTCTAACCTGAGTGAGTCGTTTTATGGAACATAAATTGTCATGATTTATTTTTACATGATCATTCAGAACTGAAAGGACTGTTACTGTGTCTTTGCGACTGATTATAGGGGCGTGTGTATAAATATATATATATACGTGTGTTTGTGTGTGTGTATTCCTGTATATAAAAAACATACAGGAATGCCTTATTTAGTCCAGGCTGATTAATCTAAATGGTTGGGACTGAGCTGCTGAAAGCTTTTTATGACATCACAAAAACTGGCTCTTTTGGGGCTCGGTTTTCATATATGGATTCATATAAGTGATTACCTGCTAGGTAAACCCTTTTGTTCAACAAATATGAAATAAAAAAAAATGTATGATATGGATCCTTTAATTCCTGTTTCAGTTTGTTCTTTAAACTGAATTGAATTGAGTTGGACAGAGGCCTCCGTGCCGAGTGCAGCCTGGAAGTGCTGAGCAGCACCTAGAGCCATGTGAGCAGCAGAGAATGGAGTGAGAACAGAGCGAGAATGGAGTGAGAACAGAGCGAGAATAGAGTGAGAACAGAGGGAGAATAGAGCGAGCTAGGCTTGAACAAAGCCTCCCCGTCGGCCAACATTGGACTAATGTAGCAGAAGACATATGGCTGGTGTGTTGCTGCGCTAATGCATCACTGCTGCAGAGCTCGCAGTGTGACCAGCTTGTGGAGCACCAGGCCCCGGCAATAGGCTGTTTCTTTTTTAAGGAGGTGCTTCGAGTATTACTCAGTCACTGTAGGGTCATTATACAGAGTAATACAGGCGTCTCAGACATGAGGGTCAAATTTACTCTTTCTCTCTAGACAGGGAATAAAGGCGTGTGCTTAAATTCTCATCATTTAAACTGACAGTGGATCATTTCACACAGCATAAAGCGGACCTTCTTGTGGCCTCGCTCTCAAGCTCAGCTATTTTTAAGCCACGCTTCCTAAAGACCTGCACTTCAGCAAAGTAGCTCATCAATTTTTCTTCTTCTGTCAAGGGAAGTGAGAGTGATGGAGAAGTGGGAGTGAGCGGAAACTCCCTATTTTTGTCACTCTTTCTCTGTTGCACCAGTATTCATAGCCTCACAAGATTCATTTGTTCGAGCAGAGCCTGAAGGTACCAGGGGACCCTGGCTGTTAAATCTCACTCACCTACTTTCACGGCAGTAATTGCTTTTGATGTCGGTGAGCTTAATCACAAGAAAGGGTCATTTAATAGCCTTGCTGGGTCTCTCAGGGAGCGCCATGGTTACGCTGATCATTTTTCACCATCTCACTCTGTGGCTGAGTTTGGGACTGGCTGGCGTACGGGCCTGCAGCATTGTTCATCTGTTCCAGTCTGTCAGATTCCTCCAGTGGAAGGACAGGCGTGTCTGTAACTCGAGCTTGTCGACGTCATTGTGAGTCACTGAACTAAACGCAAACTGTGGGGTTTGTCTCTGTCAAGTAGTCTAAAAAAAATGACACTATAGAATTCGATCATGTCACTCGGACAAGCAAAGCAGGCCCTTGTTTTTTAGTTCACTGATTTAAAGCTTTAGGAGGAAAAATGAGCGGACATTGACAAGACCGGGACACAGGGAGGTTACTAAAATACAGTGGCGAAGGTGCTCAAAAACACATCTAAAAAATGTAGTGAGTCCTGACTGGAGCTTTGAATACTGTTCTACACACTGGCAGAGACTTGATGGGACACTTTGTCCCTAGTCTGTAATATAATACTTATTATTATACCTCTGACAGACAAGGAGTTCCACACAGCTGATTAGAGCCCCACGATACGGCCAAATATCAGTGTTGCGATTTTGCTGCTACATAACCCGATTGTGAAGATATTAAAGGGCCAACATCATCAAAGGCTTAAAGTCTGTAAATATTCAGTTAGTACATTCACGTCCCCATCCATACAGTCCATATATGGAAAATAAGCCCATGAGCCTGTTTTCAAATCATAGTTTTTGTGATGTCACAAAACCAACACATTTAAATATATCTCCTTATTCTGGCTGCAGTGGTTTAGCTCTGCCCATTCATGCACCAACCCCCCTAAAAATGAGTTAAAAATGAGTCTTTTGTTAGATTACACAAAGACCTCGATTCAACAGAACACCCGGTAACTCACCTGGAGCTGTGATTGGTCAGCCTGTCAGAAACACTCTGATTGGTTTGAGGCTTATTTGCATATTTCACCCTTTTGCGCTTTCAGTATTGCAGGGACATCATGATAATGATTATTAGATGATATATCGTGCTGGCCTGGTGATAATCTAGGCCTAAATAGCAGTGGTAATATTAGTATTACTACTATGTTTAAAAGTAGAAGCATTATTATTATTGTTAGTAGTAGTTTTAGTATTAGTTGTAGTAGTTCTGGACACATCAGTGATATTTCCTGGGAGCATCTGCAGAAGTTCCCAATGATAGTAACAATAATAGGAACATACAATTTGAACTTCTGATGCTTTCAGGAAATATCACTGATGTGTCTAGATCTACTATTATTAACAACACCACCAACCACGGCAGCATTTTTAGAGTCTTTACCCCCCTCGTTTCTTCATATTCTGCTTCCAGAGATCCAGACTTTCTTGTATGTTAATGTGTTCTTGAGGAACAGTTCTCCAGGCTT
>JBBPCX010068901.1:0-11801 GCA_037974365.1 Hydrocynus forskahlii
ACTCTGCAGCACCAACAACCAGTTAATAGGAGTCAGACCTGCACTGTTACAGATTCTCTCATCTTAGAAAGGAAACTCGTTGTATCTGACAATAATAAAAATCTGCAGTAAACTGATGTGTTGAAAATCTGTGGAGTGTAAAGTCTTTTGACTGGTATTGTGTAGAAGGTGTGAGCAGGAGGTGGGTGAGATCTGATGTTTATCTCCATCTTTGTCCATTTTTAGGGTTTTTTGTGGTTTGGAAGCACCAGCTGTTGTTTATACTTTCTGAATGGTTCAGAACGAGTGAACAGACGTAAGTGGTGCATAAGTTCTTGGCAAAATGTCTTTTTACATCTTCCATCATAAGTTAAGAATATTTTCTTCCATGCTTCCAAACTGCTGCTCAGACGGTGATGAGGTAAACCTTAAACAGGTCTCAAGTGTTCCCTGTTAACCCTTTCATTCCAGGGTTGGCATTTAATAGCAACAGTAATAATAATTTAAACATAAGACCATAGAAATTTGAATGCCATTCTAAAATCTGTTTTTAAAACGTCCACCGATACATGAACAGGCATTGTCTTATTTTTATTTGGTCATAGAACTCACTAACACACACATTAAACTCCATCTCCACATGCTGATACGTTTTACTGCATATACATTTCAAAGAGGGAAAGAAGGGAGGGGAGGACAAGTCTTGGCCTCCAGGACACAGACGGACCTGCTGGTGGCTTCTGGGCGCATGAAGGGTTTCATGTGGCCGTAAGGTCTTGTAAGTTCGCGCATCAGGACTAATGTTTTAAGACTGATGACAGCAAATAAGCCATGGTGGCAGAGGGGCTTAGACCTCTACACTGTGTTCAATGAGAGATTCTTTAAAAGGACTGGATAAACTCCATCGTCCTCATCTTTTAATCTGGGGGGAAACACAAAGACGAAAGGGGGAGAAAAGAAAAGAGAGGAGGGGAGAGGAAAAGGAGGAGAGGACTGTAGTAGTTTGAATGTAGGCCACGGCTTCAGTAACCAGTGTTGAGTTAAAGCCAAACCCCCCGACTCCAGTCACACCACTTCCACATCAACCAGCAAACAAACAGCTCTAATAAAGATCTGAATCTGTCTCTCTCTCTCTCTCTCTCTCTCTCTCTCTGTGTGTGTGTGTGTGTGTGTGTGTTTAATGGTGTATGGTCCACTGAGTGACTGTGTGAGAAACAAAACTGTGGTGGGTGGGAAGAGGGGAATGTTTCCACAATACAAAGAAAGAGAAAAAGAGAGTGTGGGGAGAAAGGGGGGGGACAAAAATAAGAAAGAAAAAAGAGAGTAAGAAAGAAAGAAAAACGAAAATACACAAAAGAACAAAAGAAAGAAAGAAAGAAAGAAGGAAAGAAAGAAGGAAAGAAAGAAAAAAGAAGGAAAGAAAGAAAGATGAAGAGAGAAAATATACAAAATAATGAAAGAAAGAAAGTGAGAAAGATTAATATACACAAAAGAACAACAGAATGAAAGAAAGAAAAAGAAAGAAAGACAGACAGAGAGGAAATACACAAAAGAAAAAAAGAAAGGAAAATACACGACAGAATGAAAGAAAGAAAGAAATAAGAAAGAAAGAGGAAAATACACAAAAGAAACAAAGAAAGGAAATTACACAAGAGAATGAAAGAAAGAAAGAAAAAAGAAAGAAAGAGGAAAACATAGAAAGAAAGAAAGCAAGGAAGAAAGAAAGAAAAAGTAAGAAAGAGGACAACATACAAAAGAACAAAAGAAAGAGGAAAATACACCAAAGAAAGAAAGAGGGAGAGAAAGAAAGAGGGAGAGAAAGAGTGGGAGAGTAGATCCTGTGGTGCTATCATTACCAGATGACACCATTTAAAAGATGGCCAGTTCAGTCACTGTTCATTGACTGCACCCCCCCCCCCTCTCTCTCTGCGCTGAATCTCACCCCATCCCTTCTTACTACTCCTTTTCTCCCCCTGTATGACTCTGCCCTTTTTCCCCCCTCGTTCGGCTGCTTTCAGAACGGGGGGAAGTTCTCCACCAATTATCTAATTCGAGAGGGATTCAAACTCACAAACTGACCCCTCCCTCTTTCTTTCACCGTCTCTCTCTCTCTCTCTCTCCCTCTCTCTCTCTCTCTCTCCCTCTCTCTCGTCCCCTCCTCCCCTGTTAGAGCACACCTGCCTGCTCTTGGCTGCGAGCGTCCGCTCAGCGATCAGCTCTCGCAGCTCCACTTCCATCTGGATTTGGGGGTGAAGTCCTCGTCTCTCCACGTTCTGCATAAAAGGGCACAGGTAGGAGCCTCTTCACACTCGTCCACCCCTCTCCCCGGCATGACCCCCCTCCGTCCGGCCACAGTAAGTTCACTGGACTTGGCAAAGCCCAAGACCGCTTAGGTTTGTGTGGGTTTGTGGTTTTACGTCGCCCTGAAAGTATGAGGAGCTGGGCTTTTCCTCAGTGGGTTGAGATTAGATGTTTGCTTTGAGGCTGTAAGTCACAGTAATGTGTGTTATGTTCTTGTTTTGACAGATTATACACAAGTAGTAGTGGTGGATATTCTGTATTCTTACATTACGTACATATATATATTACAGTACATAAAATAGGTGTGTACCAATGATTTATAGTGTAACTGTGTGTGTCTATTTGAAAGGGGGTGTGGTGCAGCTAGGACCAGCTGATGCTGCTCTTGTGTGCCTGTGTGTGTGTGTGTGTGTGTGTGTGTGTGTGTGTGTGTGTGAGAGAGCATAGTTACAAACTTTCTTCCCTCGTTAGCTCATGGCTCGAACCGCAGTGTTTATATCACCCCTCCTTACGAAATAAGCCGGACATTAAGTAGAAGGCAGATTCTCTGAAGTGCTTCATGGACATTCGCAAGCCTCTATTTCTCAATAACTTCTTCCTGGTCTGTTGATCTTCACCTCCTTACCTTTCTCAGATCCATCAGCCCACACTTCCACTCCTCACTCCTCTGACTCATTTTTCCTTTATTTATCCTTTAAATCAGGAAGTGACATCCAAACAAGCTTCAGCTCTGTGTTTATTCTTCAGTCATTAATATTAAAGCTCATGTGTTGACATTTTTCAGCCTTATTCCCAGTCACATGACAATTTTACAACCTCTCTTCATCCCTCAGATCTAGTAAGGCTGTTTTTGTCACTGTGTCTATATGTAAATGAGCTCTGTTCTGATTGGCTTCTGAAACACTCTGCTGAAACACTCTTTATAACCTCAATATGACTGGGGGGGGGGTTTAACTGCCTATAGCTTCTGCATGAAGGGGTGGGGCCAAGGTGCTGCTGATAAATGCAAATGCATTGGTTTTTGTGACATCACAAAAACAACAGAAGCTGGACCATGTGGATTTGAGGCAAATTCAGTGAATTTGTAAGATGTTTTATTCATCTGAGAAGATCTGAGTTAGGTGTAGACCCACACATGGGCCTCAAAGGTAGCCCAGAGTTCGTTGGGGGGTTATTTTTCCCCCACTGGATTTCTTTCCTCATGGTGGATACAGGAGAGAGCGGATGAGAGATGAGTGAAGTCTCACTGTGTGCTGAGTGTCTCTGGTTTTCATTGTGAGAGGTGGATCTCAGACTCTTTTCTCATGGCACCAGTTTGCCCCGAGCTACACATACTCAAGAAGGCATTCGGATGGAGGGAGGGGGAACGAGAGCGAGAGGGAGAGAGGGGAGGGAGGGAGGGAGAGAGGAGAGGAGGGGCGACGAGTACCTGGCACTCACGTCTAATTAATCCCATAATAATACTTCTTCCTTCCGACCATCCTCACTTCCCAGCAAAGCCACCAAAATTCCCAACTAACTGAAAACACGAGCAATAAGAAAAAGAGAGAAAAGGGAAAGAAAGAGAGAGAGAGAGAGCAAGAAAGAGAGACAGAGAGAGAGGGAGATAGAGAGAGAGGGAGAAAGAAAAAGAGAGACAGAGAGAGAGAGAGAGAGAGAGACAGAGAGAGAGAAAGTGATAAAAAAGAAAGAGAGAGAGAGAGAAGTGAGAAGGAGAAGGATCCAGACAAATTCTTTGGGTTTTTACACTATTTCCCAGTTCCACGTGATCAGATCAGTCCTGAGAGACTGAGAGTTGGAAGAGGGCGTTAAAACACCACCGCCGGGAACATTTCGTGTCCCAATGAACGCGAGCTGATTTCATGGCCCTGTTATTCCTCTCCTGCAGCAGATCATGTTACCGGCCCGTGCCACGAATATTCTTCTCAAGCCAGAGCTCTGCATCTGGCCTGTAACTTCCAGAGGTGAGAGTAACCAAAAAGTGGCCACGCTGGCCTCTGGCTATCGTCCTGTTTTTTGTTCTTCCCTCAGAATAACTGGAATAATTTAAATGTCCTTCCCTGGACTCATTCCAAAGTGGACGAAATAACACTTAGGCTAGGGGGATAGAGGGAGGAGAGGGAGGAGGAGGAGGAGGAGGAGGAGAAGGACTGACCAGAGTGTTGAACCTGCTCATTTCAGGCTGAAGATGATATTTCTGCGGTTAATGTCACCAGCCTTACTGCCTTTCTTCTCTCACGATGCGGCTGTGATGTGGCTTCACAGCTCACATACCACCCATGAAGCTGACGACCCGCGTCCCAGCGACTGCATGCACTGAATACTTGAGCCGTGAAAAAACGGCCGCTCAGTGCCTCAACTTCATTTTGTGGCCAAGAAGTGACCAATATAATAGAATTACACAAAGCTCTGTGAGAAAAAGTCTTAATTGCAGCTTGGCCGCTGCGCTGACTTCGGGTTTGTGGTCTGGAAATGATCTGACCGCTCAGAATTTTTCAAGATATTCCACATCGGTCCTATTGGGGAGTGTAGTTTATTTAACTGGTTATATATCCCATTCTTCAGGCCCACAATAATTGAACTCAGTGGCCTGTTTTACTCTGTTCTGGAGAAACCTAGCAAGTCAGAACCTCCAACAGTGGAGGTGAATGGAACCAGACATTTGCCTTTAAAACCTCCCTCACAGAGCCTTTAAAAACTCCCTCACAGAAAGTTATTCCATGAAATGGTTATGGTTGCATCATAATTTAATCATTGGGACGTAAACACAGTCATTTAGAGTGATCTGGTGTGAAAATGGTTCACTGATGATAGTTTATATGAATGCTGATGATGGTAAAATTGTGAATCAGAACTAAATAACTTTTATTTTGCCTCACAACAACCTGTATGTATCCCTCCACCATGAATGGGTTTAGTTTAGGGACCAACATCTTCTCAAAACTCTAGTAGAACAACGTCTCAGAACTTTCTGTGAGGAGCTATTATAAGCAGACGTCTGGTTCCATTCACCATCACTGTGATCAGTTCAGATTGGGTGAGTTTGAATCCCTCTCTGAATTACTTTGTATAGATCTTAATTCCTCTGCAAATGATGCTATCATGGCTAACAATACCTGAAAACCAACAGAGGTTTGCTAGCACAGTCTTAGAATGCTAAAAGAGCATTAATTGCTTTAGTCATGAAGGCAACGACCACACCTTTTGATGGACTTGGTTGCAATTTTTGATCCTCTGGACATTTTTGAGAATGAAATCAAACTCTGGAACACGGAGACTTTTGATGTTTGATCTATGTGGATTATTTATGCAGGCAAAGGAGAGGTCGTTCCAGATCAACACATGAAGACTGAGGGTGATTTGAGAAGACACGTTGTGTGTTTTGAGAGCCCATGTCTGAGTACTGATGACTTTAAAGGGGGCACATATGTTCTTAATGTCCCGTAGCTTTAAAAATGACCTTCTTGAGGGAAGCATTAGAAGAAGGAAATGGATAGACAGATTGTTTTTTTTTATCTCCACACAAAGTTCAGGATGCATCATGTCTCCAAAAATGTTAGATTACTGTTGAAACATCTTCACAAATGAAAGCAGACCTCACTGCTGGGCAGGTGAAGCTCTAGTCAGGTCAGTACTTGTTAGATTTAGCAGCTTTAGGCTATAGACAGATCTGAAACCAACCGTGGATTGAAAAGCAAGTGGGTGAAATCCCTAAAGACAGCGATGCAGAGGCAACTTACAGTAAAAAATCAGAATCAGAAAACTACTGATCCCAAGGGAAACTGCTTATGTTACAACTGCACAGACACACAGATAAACAAAAAACAAGAACAAGATTAAATATATAATATATATAAAATAGAAGTCCAGGAGGACACTGAAATGCACTGTACTATATACACAAATGCTGGGGTATAAATATGACAGATAAATAACTTACAGTTAAGGGAACTACTAGTAACACATGTTGGTAACATGCTATGCTATATACAGTAATGTGCTATATGCTTTATATACATTGGGTCATTTTCTGATCAGAGATAGTGTTCAATTTCCAGCAGAATTAAGACAGTTGGGTTATACTTGTCTACATAATTCACATGCATTAAGACTGTCCTCCATTTCCCGAGTGCATGAACCAGCACCTCAACCACTCCACTCCACAGCTATTTCATTACCTGTTCCTTTATTTCAGATTACATGTTATTTTCCCTCCACCACTGTCCTGTAATCAGCGGGGGTAGAAATCAGCCATGGTGGGGGACATGGCAGGACAAGGCCAGATGTCCCCGAGGTAGAATCATCAATCACGATGACTGGGACCCCTATATAAATATTGTACTTTTCATTGGACAATGAGCATACAGGAAGACAAAATTAGCCCTTCTTTCTCCCAGGAGGCACATAAAATGCTTGCACAACTGTAATTACTATGTAACAACAATGCAATAACAGAGTAATTACATAGTATTAGAGGTTAACAATATATGCACAGCTTGTATGATAATTTTGTCGGTCCCAGCTCTTTAGAATAAAGGTGCTCAAGGGAGTTTTTAGACTGGTGCCATGAATAAATCACATTTGACTCCTGAAAGAACCCTTCAAATGGTTCTTTAAAGGTTTTTTTTTTGGTTATTTAAATTGAATAACTTTAAATTTCAAGGATCCTTTAGCACCTTGACAACCTTGTATTACACAAATGGTTCTTTGAGTTGTTCAATGTTTATCTATAATGGAAAAGCTGATGTATATAGTTCCTTAAAGAACCTTTTAAAATGGTTCTATATATACTCTTTAAACAAAAGGATTAATGCCATGGACGAACAACTTCAGTTACCTGAAATATTGTGTTAGAGTATATGGAACCTTTTATAAGTTAGAATTGAGAACCCCTGACTTTTAAAATGTCCTTCACAATCTAACATGGGTCTTTCGGGAACTCACATACTTCTAAACTCTCTTTTAAAAAGGTGTTACAAAAGTTTCTTGAGCAATGCCATAGATGAACCACGTCAGTTACCTACAGAACCATGTCTGAGAGTGAATACCTTTAAAACCTTCTGGGGAAAAGCATCAACTTCTGAAAAAGGTTCTTCAAAAACTCTAAAAGGGTTTTATAGAATTCAAATGGTTCTATATACTCTCTTTCAAAATTGTGCTATAAAGGTTTATTTAGCAATTTCATAGATTAACTTTGAGTTCCCTAAAGAACCATGTTAGAACGTTTAGAAAGTTAATAAAAGAAGCATAGAGTTCTTCAAACTCTATCGGGGTTCTTTAGGGAACTAAAATGGTTCTATATACACTCTTTGTAAAAAGGTACCATACCATAGATGAACTATTTCAGCTTCCAAATGGACCCTGCTAGATTGTAAGAATGAAGAACCTTTAACTTTTGAAAGGTCGTTCACACTCTAACCTGGTTCTTTAGGGAACTAAAGTGGTTCTATATACACGCTTTGAAAAAAAGGTGCAAAGCCTTCTTGAGCAACATCATAGATTAACCAATTCAGTTCCCTAATGAACCCTGTTAGATTGCGAGAGTTGTTTGAGTTGAGTAAGAATTTTCACTAAAGAAATGTCTCCTGAAAGATTCTTTAGGAAACCTTATGCCGTCCTTCCTTTTTGCCCTCTCTTTTGCCCTTAAAATAAAAGATTGCGCTGCTTGTTTGTGTAACTGGATTGAAAGAGTCAGGTTATCCCAGATAACGTGTTGTTGATGGTCTGCAGCTTGCACACACACTTCCTGCCAGTTCTTTGAGAATTTAGAAACCTATTTAGAAGTAATGGGGTTTAGGGGAGGGGTGTAGATGGAAAGCGTGAACCCCCCTTTATTTCCAGGCCGTTCTGTTCCTCCTGGGCATAAGAGGGAAGAAAAAGAGAGGGAAAAGCAGGGAAAGTGAGGGCAAGCTGTTTGTTTGAAGAGCCACACACCCCTTTTTCTCACTTATTGTGGGTCTGAGGGCCAGGGGTGATGCCTTTGGCCAATTTTCTTTACAAGGCCAGGCACGTTTTCAAGGCTGGAAAAAGCCAGCAGCTCAGCTTTGTTGGCTTGAAGGCACACGTGGTCTTGATTCAATCAGGCCGTCTCCAGGGTCCGCAAGAGTGAAGTGCTTTCCATTAGGGGCGAGAGGCTGAAATGGTCTGGCAGGATTTGCTAGTTAGCACTGAATTTCAATGGTACATGGAACACTGCATGGTGGCCCTAATCAGAGCCAGGCACTGGTTTTGTTTAGCAGAGTGGAAGAAAACTGGGTCTGTGTTCTGTTAGTACTGACATTCAGTATTGGGCTAGTTACTCAACATTAGTAAAACATTACAAATTACTAATTGTCTCAGAATACTTTAGTATTTACGTTCTTGACAAAGTATTGGATTAGTAATTGATAGTGATGCATTAAAATGTACTACTCTTGGATTAATTTGTTGATTACCTCCAGCAAAAAGTATTGAAGTAGTAATTGCGTTACCAATGAGTTTTCTGGGATTACTTTACTGAATACTTCCAGGAAAAAGTACTGGAGTAGTAACTGATAGTAATGCAGTACAGATTACTCATTTCTTCTCTCTGATTACTTTACTGATTACATCCAGGAAAAAAATATTGGAGTAGTAATTGATAGTAATGCGGTACAAATTACACATTACTTCTCCAGATTATTTTATTGATTACTTCCAAGCAAAAGCATTGGAGTGGTACTGTATTGTCTCCAGGAACAAATATCGGAATAGTAATTGATAGAAATGCCTTTAAAATTACTCATTACATCACTGAATTACTTCACCAAACAGCTAATGGGAGAAAAACTGATTGGAAAGGTAAGCTCATTACTCATTACTTCTGAGTTACTTTCTACCTTCCAAACAGATCTGCTTCAGTGAGAAAACCCAAATGTGCTTCAGTAATTAATTGAAAACTAAAGAGTAAATCACTGGAAACAACATTTAAAACGCATTTATTTCGTATGATTAAAATGAAATTGACTGATGTTTTGTTTTTCTAACCCAGAGGTTTCAGGGGCACTTGAGTAACAAGGCTGTAGGCCCTATCATCAGGAGATTATGAGTTCAGTCCATTTTGATGCCGCAGCCTTCCGTGGTGGGGGGTTCAGGACAGCGCAACTGGCTTCGCTCTCTCTACCTGGGTGTGATGTTACTTGGTGTGTGATACCAGCCAGCAAAGGTGTCTGTTAGCCAATTCTGGAGTTTTGGCAGCTATTGCTCTCTTCCAAAAGTCTTACGTTGTGCAATGATGTTGGGTTGGGGGTAATTTTGAGGTTGCTACACTCACCCTAACAGTGTTCATAGTATCTTGTGACTGGAGGAGTCCTAGTGGGTGAAACTGGAAATGACTAAATTGGGCAGTAAAAAACAAAACCTTGCCCATAGAAACTGTTCAAAACCAGCTGCCTCTAAAAGTGAATTTATGTTTACATGACTGTATAAAAAATACAGTCATGGCTGCCTAGGTAATGGTAGGAATCTCTCGTCTTCCCCATGGAAATCTTTATTCATTCATTTCATATTAGATCATGGAGTTATTGGCACTTTCTGCACTTTTCCCACAATAAGATTTGAATCCTGCCTTCAGCATAGCACCACTGGGTTCCTGACCAGGACCCTTAACCCCAAGTTGCTCCAGGGAGACTGCCCCCTGTAGTTAGGGAATGGACGTCGCTTTGGATAAAAGCACCTGCTAAATCCCGTAGATGTAAGCTAGGCGGCTGTTGCAGGTAGCACAGGCACGCTCAAATTATGTAGGAAAGGACACAAGAAACACTTTCTACATGCTATAAAATGCTATAAAAGAGCTGTGCATTATTAAAATTGCCCTTCTTGAGCAGGGTGTCCAGTCTTATCTGCAAAGGGCTGATGTGACTGCAGGTTTTAATTTCAAACAGGTAGGAGAACACCTGATTCTACATGTGCAATCAGTTGGCCTCAGCCTGCAAGCTGTTGCTTTCTTGGAATGAAACCCTGCAGCCACTCTGGCCTTTGAAAAAAAAGATTGGACATCCCTGGCTTAGAAACAGAGGTAAAAATCCTCCCCAGGATTTTGTTCCAAATACCAGGCCTCTTTAGTTTGCTTAAACACACAGCTGAGGCATTCAGGTAGTTAGAACAAAATCCTGGAGAGGGCTTTAGCTTTCTGGACCTGAACTACCCACTTCTGCTTAGAGACAAAAAAACAAAAGTAATGATTGAATAAAGGACAATTTTTACTCCAGTATACCAAGCTGCAAAAGAAATGAAAAGACACATGGTGAATACTCTATAAATCTAACCGTGGGAATGGGCACTATTGCAATTACAATTAACTTCAAACTAGAGAAGAACGCTGAGCTGACTTTGAAGTCTGAGGGAAAAGTCACATCTGAATTAGGGTAATAGATCATTCAGGGAACTAAAGCTTCAGCCACAGTATCCAGTATCCATGGTTGGGAAGAGGTATTTTGCCACCCTAGGTGCAATTTTGTTGAGCTGGGAGGTGGAAAGGGGAAACGTGTGTTTTTTGTTTACAGGTGTGGGCCACCGAAAGGTTTTAGAAAGGTTTTGTTGACCGGGTAGGGGATTGTCTACATCCGCCCCTCCCAAAGTGCCACCCTAGATAATTGCCTAGTTGGTCTATATCGACACGCCAGTATCCTACCATCGCTCTGAGCACTTACCTGGCATTTGATTAATCAATGCATTTCTGTGCTGACTGAGCATGTTCTCAGACCAGCTCTGCCACAACATGCCTGTTACTCTGCCGCGTTGTGATTCCGTGTCATCAATGACATAGCAACCCCAGGGTTCTCTGGCTTTTAGCTTTTATCAGGCGCTCCACTTCCCTGCATTGACACAATGTGGCTGATGTTTCTGCTGAATCCCCTGCAAGCAGACTCCTTCCTTACTCATGGGTGATGGTCTGAAACCACTGGAATGAATCCATTAAAGGGGACATATTATGCAAAACTCACTGAAAAAAACAAGTTGTAATGGGTCTATGGGCTATACAAACATGTTTATGAAGTTCTTTGCACAAAATCACATAAACAGATCTCACCAGCTTCATTCTTCACAGTTTCAGTCCCTTTCAAAATGAGCCGTCTGGACGGCAAGCCCATTGTGACGTAATACTGGGCCAATTACCTTAGAACCGCTCCTCATCTGTCGAGACCCCACCCACTAGATTTGTTGGAGATCCGCCATTTTGTCTGCTGGTTTTACGAGCATGCATAAGACCCCGAGCAGTATGTCTACAGGCAAAGGCAAGTCACACATTAAGTGTCGTGTGTGGCTGCAAAGAACAACACAAATCCAGACACTTTCTCCCAGACAAAGAAAACCAAAGAACTATGTGGCTCCATTTCATTCCACCTTAAGTACTGCTATTTAAGGTGTAACAAAAAATTTGATTTAGGAGCTGTGAGTAAGGAGCTAACTTCAGCGTTTTGGTTGGGGGGGGGGGGTCTGCACCTACTGTCCGTGACAAGTCAGCAGATGAGGGAGATGTAAGTACTTTCAAATAATGACTT
>JBBPCX010068903.1:0-11799 GCA_037974365.1 Hydrocynus forskahlii
GGTAGGCAGCGAGTGAACAGTCAGTTATGATGTGTTGGAAGCAGGAAAAATAGGCCAGTGTAAGTATCTAAGCCACTTTGACAAGGGCTAAATTGTGATGGCCACAAGTGGTCCAAGAAGAGACAACTGGCGAACCAGCAACAGGGTGAAAAAAAGGCGCCTATAGTGGCTGATGTAATGGCTCATTGGTGTAAAAACATTTCGAAGCCTGTTTGATATTGTCTGTTTGATATTACGTAACAAGTTGATGCGGTTTGAGGCAAACGTGTGATGATTTAGGCACAGTTTGCACACCTTTCTTAGTGGGATTTATGTCTCCGTTACTTGTTTACTTCTTTAGCCTCGTAGCTCCAGTGCAGAACGGAAAAAGCAAACTTCAGACAGACGTTTTGACTGGTCAACTGCATTCAGAGTGAATTTTTTACTCTTTAACATTCATGAGAATTGCATTGCATTGCGCAGATACACAGCAGTTACTTGTTTTACACTAACCACATTAACCACAACATGTAATTTCCTGAAAAGGGACTTAATCGTGATGAAAGCTCTTTTTATTCTTTTTTCCCTCTTGATTTGATGAAGGGAGGTTTGAATGAGTCAGACCAACCCCCCCCTGGGGGTGTGGGGGGGTGGTAGAAAGAGTGCAGCTGAAAGAGGAATAGACAGACAACAGCTGCGGCAGTTGAAAAAAGTGAGAGAGCGGCAGTGAGAGCACGAAGAGAGAGTGAGACAGAGGTGTAGGAACCGAGTTAGATCGAAAGTGATGTGAGAGTGAGAGGGAGGGAATGAAAGAGGATGAAGGGGATTAGAAGTTGGTTTTATAAGGAGAGATGACAGATTGCAGAGGAAGCATGTATTTTCTTCCTTTTTTTTGCAGCACGCACACACACACACACACACACACACACACACACACACATACACACACACACACGGACATGCCTTTAGCCTGACTGCGGAAGCCTTACCTACAGTGTGTGTTTACAGTGGAAGGAATGAAGAAAATCAAATGATTAAGAGAAAGAAGACAAAAAAAGATGTTCGTAGCATCTCTGCAGTTTCTCTCAGACGACAAGCTGACTGAGGGAGGCCATCCCGCACAGCTAGAGTGTGAGGTAAACCCAGGCACCCTCAGGGATCGAGCTCGCACCTTTCTTAATAACTGACACCACTCATGAGCCTCACAACCCCCCAACCTGAACCAGAGTTCCATGTTCCCGCAACTTTTAAATCCACTGTAAACATTAATGCACTGAATTTTGTGGAGTCAAATATATGGCACATTTGAGTCAAGTAAATTCAGTTCATTTTATTTCAGTGTACATTAAACACACACACACACACACGCACAAGCACAAACACACACAGCGTGTCAGGTCAGGTTAGTGCTCTGCAGGTGATAGGGGTCAAACGGAAAGTCAGTGCTGATAGTGACTGAATGCCCACATACAGAGAAAGCAAACAGTTGGGAGAATCCACACAGACACAATAAGACCTGCAAGCAGGACGCACTTTCAGACGGCCTCCTACTACACCTCTCTCTCGCTATCTGTCTCTGTCTGTCTCTCTCTCTCTCCCTCTGTTCCTCTTTCTTCCCCTTATCTCTTCCTCGCTCCTTTTCTTTTTCTTCCGTTTCTGTCTCTCGCGTTCTCGCTGTTTATCTCTCTCATTCTTCCCCTTCTCTCTCGCTCTCTCTCTCTCTTTCTCTTTCCTTCTGCTTTTCTCTTTCTCTCTTTCTCTCTCTCTCTTTTCTCTCACTGTGTCTTTTTATTAGGAAAGAGAAGGGAAACAGATACAAGGGCACAGAGGGTTGCGCTTCCTGTTGTGGCGTTTTCCTGTTGCGTGGAGACTAGAAGCGTCTGGCTTGGTTGTGCTCAGAATAGTTTGTGCATGTTTGTGTGTGTGTGTGTTTGTGTGTGTGTGTGTATTGAACATATGTATAACCACTAGTCATCCTCATACATCCACTCGCTTTGTGGGTGAATGGATGTTAGTGTGTGTCATCACTGCTGGACCTCAGTTCTCTCAATGTGACACACACACACACACACACACAACCTACACGCTGGTAATCCCATGGTGCCGTGGTCCCTAGGCCGACCTGAAAGGTGTAATCCAATCAGGATCTGGGTGATTATATGTGTGTGTGGGGAGGGCGGACAGGAAGTGATGGACAGGGTTTCTAGATCTGCTGCTGGCCTGATGTCACCGTTACCCTGATCTGCTTATGGCTACATCGCCGCGCTGCCGCAGCCCCTCCTCCACTGACAGAGCAGATTTGGCCAAAAAAGCCACGGTTTGGCCAAAAAGCAGACTTACCCAGTTACCCCAAAGTAATCGATCAGCCAAGAGCAGGTATGAGGCCTGACGTTTGCCCCTTCAGCTGAAGCACACAACAGTGTTAAATTCTTTCTCTGCATTTAAACCATTCACCAAGTTGTTGGCAGCTGGCGTAGCGCCCGGGGAGCGGCGTGTGGGGACAGAGCCTTGCTCAAGGGTACCTCAGTGGTGCCACTAGCAGTCCTGGGACTCAAACCCACGGCCTTCCGATCACAGCGACAACTCCCTAACCACCAGAACACCAGAGGTTTAGAATTGAGCTGGTAAGAAAGCCAGAGTAGCTAATAATAGAAGATCATAAAGAAATAGAAGATCATGTACCACCAATTATCATCATGCAAGCTATATAATGACCATCCTTTACCCTCTAAACACGTAGCAGTTCATTAATTCCTTGCAAAACATGCAATATAGATTGTTGTAGTACCTTCATAATGAAGCAGAAGAAAAAGTGTGTTCATCTGAATTAGTACAGTAACGTTAATGATTCAGACCAGTCAGTCCGTCGACAGGACGTTTTGTCAGTGTTGTCTTTGTTCGCAGTCCTTTGAGTGGAAGCTGTGCAGTTTTTAAGTGTTGTATGTATCAGTATGCTGGCCCCTAAAGACTGTATCATTTCAGGCAATAGAGAACCCCAGTACTGTGGGGCAGTTTCTGAGACACATGCACAACAGTGAGTGCTGACTTGACGGTATGACACTGTACCATGGTATGTAGAAATACTGATGGTATGACTTTCAGCGAGGACCTCTCAGCCCACCCCAGCCAACTTTGGTGCAGTCAACAAAACCAAGCCAAACAAGAACACCCACACAGTCACATCTTCGGTCCCCGTCGAAAGAAACGGAATACACTTTTATGATGAAGAAACATGATTTTTTTGGCGAAATGATCCTTTAAATATCATCTTAAAACGTTTGTGTATTTTTTGTCAGCCTCTGTGTATCCCTGTATTGTACTATTCACTTTTTTAATAGACTGGTATAGATTGTTTATTGATTCGAGACCATGCTTTTAAACACTGAGGCTACATTTCTTATAAAGGCTTGTGATTTGACAACTTCATAAAGTACCCTTGAGCTTGGAGGAGGTTCTGCGTTTGAGAGGAGGTGCCTGGAGATTTCAAGTCATTATATAAACTAGGTTAAGCAGTGCCTGTAAAAACTGGGTTTAATTACTGAAATGTTGAGCCGTTCCTTTAAATAACTGTCATTTCACTGGAACCTTTTTATTGGGATGTTACCATGATGGTGATTGTTCTTTAGGGACTGCAGTTGGATTGGCCTGCTGGTGCGGTGTGGGGACGTGAACACACCCACACAACTACACACACACACACACACACACACAGTCACACACATGGACCACATCACACCCTCACTTCCTCCCAAAGTGTGTAGTCGTCGTCCTGAACTGTTCTGTCTCATTCCGTCCTCTGTGTATGTGCATGTTTATGTGGCCAGACAGACCACATTCTTCTGCCTGGGAGTGTTGTCGCACATGGCTGTGGGTACTGGGTTCATAAAGGCTACCACACACACACGCACACACACACACACACACACACACACACACACACACGCTCACACACATAGCTTCAAGAAAGTATTGGCTTTGCCTTAATCTGTCTCCTGACTGCGCAGTTGTTTTTGTTTATATACATGTGTTATCCACCGCTCCCAGTGAATGGTGGGGCTTGGTCATCCCTTGGGGTCCAACTTCATCACTGACCCTTAGATTCTTTTCTCTTGGAGCTAAGGAGGAAAATGTGTCCGGGCTCCCAGACTTTCGCAACATTTATTGGACCGAAGTTCCCTTTCATGTCCCCTCGCCGTCGTGTTTGGCCGTATGAGTCCCATGACTGGGACGTTAGCGTCTGATTTGAGTCAGAACGCTGGAGTGGGAAATGCAGATGATTCATGGATTCCTCACACAGCGACTCTCCGTCAGTTCCCATAACCCAAGTGCTCCCGACTGTTTCACAGCGCTGGCTGGTGTTCTCTGCAGTTCCTTTCTGTAAACAAACCGCATCTCCGCCTCTGTTATGTTCTGCTGAACCTGGAAGTGGGAAGAATTGTGGGAAGAACTTTCCTTTTTGGTCCTCCATGCATTCAAGAGCAGGTGGGAAGTAATGGGTAGTGGGTGGTTTACCGGTTTATCCAGTTTATCATGTAAAATTCATCCTTTTGTAACTGCCGTCATACCGCCACAAATGATCACAGAGTTAGCATTTTCACAAGGCTCTGCGTATGACCAGTAACAAATGCAATAGTGGTTCATTTATACAGCAACCCCCTATTATCTAGTGATGAAGCAGCTTATGCTCACTCTGGGAAGAGTTCAGCACGCTTTGGTTGGTCTTCAAATAATAGTTGGGCATCTTCATGCTCAGGTTGGATTTTAGGGATAATGTTGAAAAACTGATGTGTTTTTAGGATCAAACTGCACTTTAAGCACTGACTTTTAACATCTTTACTACTTAGTGGTCAACTTTTATAAACAAGTTTCAAAAGGGGTTCTAAAAAGAAACCAGGTGTACAGATTGTTCTGTTCGGTTTTTGCAGTTTGAAGCAGTAAATATATTTAATACACACTGCAGTTCAAGTCGAAGTAAACTTTGTCGTCCCGGTTATATACGTGTTCACAGTGAGACGAGGTGGCGTGACTCCAGATTTTACAAAAAGCCACACAGAATACACATATACAAATAACATAAAGATATACACTCTAAACTAAGAAGTAGCAATTTAGCACAACTGGTCATTTTTCACATTGAAAAATTGTGCAAAGGTTGCATCAGCAGTCAATAGAGAACAAATTACACTTTCATGTAATTGTGAGCTTTATATGCACGAATGATGATCAGCACTTCAGTATAGATATAGAGTCAATCTATTAAAATACACAATTGAGACACAATGTACTGTGATAAAACAAAACTTTGTTTTTATTTCATTAGAGCAAGAGTACAGTGTTTGCATTCATCGTCCGCAACCACATGGAGCAAATATTCTTACAAGCTAGCCAGCTAACACATAGCTTAAATAACTTTATACAGTTAGTGTTATAGATTTAACCAACTGTGCCTGAAAGCTAATTAAATCTGAAGTAAATCTCAATACAGCATTGAGAAATGGTGGTCTGTTAATGTTGACTGTATGAGCAGCCTTGTTGATTTGACATCATACACTGAACTTGAAGTTGAGAACATCATCCCATTTAAGTAGGAGCTCCCAGTTTAAGGCATTTTCTATGATTTTTTTTGTTGTTGGTGGTCATTCTGGACATTCTGAGCAGCGAGCTCCAGTTGAACGCAGCATTGGTGTCACAGTGCACATGAACTCATTTACTCTGGTAGATACACTGAGTTGTTTTTTACTTTGCATTTATTATGCATGCCTTCATTTTAGTTTTAAAACGTATCGTAATGTTTACAAAAATCTGAACTGAGCTCAGTCAAGTGGAGTCAAGGAGATAGTAATAAACATGTAATGATACAGTGGGTCAGTAATGCTGTAATATAATGATGTTTTGGCTTTCAATGGCAACCTGATATATTATTATTCTGGAGCGCTTTACAAAATGTGTATATTTTTAGACCCCCCGAATGAGAACCTGATCTGTGGTTTCCCTGTCTCTCACTTTAGGGGAAGCCAAGAACATCCCTCCATACCCGGGGCCGAATAAAATGAGGGACTGCTACTGCACAGTGAATCTGGACCAGGAGGAGGTCTTCAGGACGAAAATCATTGAGAAGTCTTTATGGTAAGAAATCCACCTTTCTTTCACTTCATCCAGGTTACTCACTCCTCCACTCAGTGCTGCTAGGCCACTCCTTTTTATCCGAACATGACAATGTAGAAAAGCCAAAGAAAAACAAGGGTGACCTGCCATGTCAGGACCAACACAATGGTGAAGTACTTTTTACTTTGCCATTGTGCTTTGTTTGATTGGCCATAACAGCATTAATCCTGCTTAGGAAATACTTAATGATGAAAAAGTGCTTTTTTTCATACTTTTATAGTTTTGTAAAAACTTATTTCACTTCAAAAATGTTTGCCCTATGGAATCCGTCACTCCAGTAGTTATGGCAGGTGCGTGTCCACATTAGCCATAATTAAATATATCAATTTATAGAGCTTTTTCTACCACTATATAAAAGATAGAAGATGCTGCCTTTATTGTTGGGTGCTTTGTCATTTGTACTATCCAGATTAGTGTTATTTTTTTTATGTGTGTGTGTATGTGTGTGTGTGTGTTTAATGGTTAGGGTAGCTTGTGGAATGTAATGTAAAGGGTGCAGGAACAGATCACTGTGGTCATTTTGTGCAGTAATGTCTTGTGGACATGGATAATGAGAATACTGTTTTGAGTGAGTGTGTGTGTGTGTGTGTGTGTGTGTGTGTGTTTGTGTGTGGTGAAGCATGGATAGGTGTGTTTACATCACCTCAGAAAGGCCTTCTCTGTGCATGTGATCAGGGCTGCCCACGTGAGTGTATCGTGCAGACAGTAATCATGTAGGACAAGTGAGTCAAACTGAGTTTCCTCTCGTTCTAATGCCAACGCAGGAGAGCGAAAGAGAGAGAGAGAGAGAGAGAGAGAGAGAGAAAACAGCAAAACACACAGTTAAGAGGGATCAGTTTCTCCGTAGAAACTACTCATCACCAAAACTCCCTAGAATATCCTTCACTGCAACTGGTTGTTTTTTTATTTGTATATTCTGGCATCAGATTTCAACCCAGAGTTGTAGATCAGTGGAATTGCATCAGCTGGAGTGAAGGAACTGTTTCCTTTAACTTTAGGATTAGCTGGAGATGTGTTTGTGATCCAGAATCATCCAACATCAGTATCTGACCACACTGATGCTCTTGTGGCTGAATGCAACCAGGTCCTCACAGCAATATTGTGACATGTAGTGTAAAGCAGTCCCAGAATATTAGAGGCTGTTCCGGCAGCAAAGAGTGGACAAATACCTCTCTTAACACTTTCGTTTTTAGAATAAATCATGAGCAAGTGTGTTCAAGCTTTTGAACACATACAGTCATGGGGCGAATGCAATGACAGACTCTGCTTTTCGTCTGTGAATTTAAATGGTTTACAGAAGGAAATGGTCCACGTGCTCTTGCTTATTGTCCCAAAATCTAATTTCAAGGAAAAAACCTGCATCTTTGTCTCTGAAGCTTTGTGAAATCTTGCCTTTGCCTCTGGGTCGGCCACTGTGAAAGAGTCCGTTAACCTGTCCGTGTTCAATGCTGTTTTGCAGCTACTGTTGTGACGTTTGAAAGGATTTACAGAACTTTCGATTCCATTTAACCTAGTGTGAGATTTTTGCTCATCTCAGTATATGTAATTTGTGTATTTCATCAGTAGATTAACATTTAGACTTCACTTTTAATTTCAAATGAATTGGTTTTGTATGCGTGTTAGTGGTCTTGTAACTGAGCTTTAGGGGTGTGCTGATCCGATACTCACTATCGATGTGCGACACTGGGTCTGGGCCAAAATCACTGGACCTCTTACATAAATGCTTAACTGAATTTTGAGCCACATGCCATATAGAGAGACACACAGATGACGACATGAATAGCACGGAGAAACAGCTGGGCTGTGTCTCAAATGGCTCAGTAAGATAAGATAAGATAAACCATTATTAGTCCCACAAGTGGGAAATTTGCAAGTGGGCAGAAATAAAGACCATCAAAAATTTAAAACAATGGAATAGCATTAAAAAAACAATATGCGCATGTGTATTGGACCTCCCACAGTTAAAATACATCTAATGCACACAAACAGTGTGTAGTAAGCCTCTGGAGATTTACAGAATTCCACAAAATTGAACAAAATGTTCACTATATGGGTGTAGAAGCTTGAATTTTATTATAACGCTCTTCAGAGGAAGTAGGAAACCATTTCAGATTGAAAGTCCAGACAAGTGCATCATTATCAGCTTAGTTGTTGAAGAGAGGGAAAAAGAGAGTTTTGGGTTGTATCGGTATCAGGGATAGATCAAATAGTTCTTTATAACTGAGTGTTAGAAATCCTTTACAGCATCACATTTTCCGTAGTGATTAAACAGTTTTGAAGGTGCATTTTATGTGAACCACGGATTCTTAGCGAGAGAGTAAGATGGGTGTTTTAATTTGTAGATTCCGATCAACAGTGAACCTCACCGAAGTGTGTAAGGGAACTGTTACTCCTCTAACTCTCTCCATTCCTCGGAGTGAAAGGAGAGAGCATGTTTCCCCATTGGGTCAGAGTTCAGTAGTCACTCTCAGTTTCCTCTGGGCATGTGTTCATGCGTGCCTGCGCATGTTGAACAAGGTTGCTGTTGTAATTACTACAACCTTGTAATGTCTGTTTTGACCGATGGCGAAAGTCTCACCCTGTTTCCCCTCTGACCGCAGCCCGTTTTACGGAGAGGACTTCTACTGCGAAATCCCACGCAACTTCCGCCACCTCTCCTTCTACATCTTTGACAGGGACGTCTTCCGAAGGGACTTCAGCATCGGTGAGTGATCTTTACTGCTGTTCGTCCAGATTCCTGTCAGCCTACCAATATGCCTCGTAACATATTGGTACGAGGCAGTAAACACGTGAAGATATGACGCCATAATGTGTGTTTCAAGCCATATGTTTTACGCGGAACTGACAGGAAATCCGAATGGTTTAATAGAGTGTTTAATAGGTATCATAATAGATTTTATAGATGTTCTGTGTACATATGTGGACCAGTTTGCGCTAGGAGCAGTAGCCACTGCAGTTATGTGGAGACTTGTTACAAACGCTTTTACTTTCAGATACGGCTTGACTGATATTAGTCTCTGAGAGTGATACTGATTTAGGGGGCCAACAATTATTGGTTTTCTTTTATAGGGTCAGTAGTATGGAAACGGTTCTGCAAACCCACTAACATTACTTCAAAATCTCTGTCTTAATATCTTTGTGGGGTGGTCAGGCAAGGCCTGTGAATTATTAGCACCCTTCTATGTGGTTGGTTGGTCTTAAAAATAGCATCAAATGTCTGAACACTATTTTTCTATATTTAAAGAGACATTTCCACTAATGCAGTGGTTAATATCTGGCAGTTTTTCGGTCGTACTCTAATTTTAAAGCGAGTGTTTAATGCAGCTGCAGCTTCAGGCAATTCTAGCAATTTCACACATTACTTATTAAACAGAAACTTTCCTCGTTGGTTTTCTCCGGAGTCCTCTGCCCTCTAATTGGTGGGCACTCCAGTTAGCAGCAGACTCCCTCTCGCTGATTTGCCATAAATCAAACTACTAGCCTGATTGACTCCGTCACTGAGGGACAACTCTGGGTTCTCCTGAAAACTGTGAAGAGAAACACTACAGGTCAGATTGATTCAATATGTTGAGCAGATGTGAGTGGCAGCAGCCTATTAAAGCCAGACAATTCGAGCTGAAAGCCAATCTCCTTCCTCTGTTTTCTGTTTACTATTCGTTGCTTGGAGTTCCCTATTCTTTACAGAGTGCCCATTAAGCTCTTTAAATAAGAGGCCAGATGTTGTGCTTTATTGTTTAACCCTTCAGGTATAAAGAAGATCTGATTAAAATACTGTGCACTTGTATGATGTTCTTTGCTACAAAGAAACATACTTGAGTGCATGTCTACTACTGTTTTTACATTTTACATGTAAGAATAATATGTAGAGAGTAAAATGATAAAATTACAACTGTAGAAATATGGAGTGACCAAGAAGTGCATAAAGCTATGTAATATAAATTAGATTCTTTAAAGTAGTCCTTCCTTAACTTCAGGTAGCTTTAGACACTCTTGACATTCTCCAGCAGCTTCATGAGGAGCCACCTTTTCCAACAGACCTGAAGAAATATGCTGAGCATTTATCAGCGGATGAAAACTACTTTATGTTTATTTGTTTATTTGTAACATTAGTATAATTTAATGGAGACAAATGCTCCAGCATAGAAAACTATGAAGGACAAATCGGACAAAAGGACAAAAGTCTGTCATTGTATTTATTTATAGTATTTATGTCCACCTTTCCTACTGACCACAGCACTTAACATCGTGTGTTTAATGCAGAGTATTTTCAGAGAGTTTTATATTGACTTATACTCTGTTTTATATGGTTCTTGTCGTTGTGTCTTCGTGTGTCTGCGCAGTTTAGCGATTTCCTCTGGGATCAGTAAAGTATTCTGATCCTGATTCTTTTTCTAAAAGACTTTCTTTACTGTAAGATCCGTGTGAGCTGCGCCGTGCTCTGTTTGCAGCAATAACACACACGTGTGTAGGGATCACACCAGAGGGGTGCTTCTGAGCTTCCCGGGAGTGTTTTTGGGTATGTGTGTGACGCCGCGCTCTGTTTCACCCCACTGAGCGTGTGTGAGCTCTTTTTACTTATCTGTACTCCCCTGGCACCGACGTCAGCCGTGAAGCCGGCCCCCTTGCTCAGACATGCTCACCAACTGAAAAGTGCGTCTCAGCAGAAGGTGTAATTTACACAGTTTTCTCCCTTAAGAGGATGCGTCAGCCAGGATGGGTCTGAAGTTTCTTGCTTATGCTCAAATCATCACGTACTTGTCTCAAACCAGCTCAAACAGACTGGTGTATTTGGTTTCTGACATTGTGTTACATATTCGTATCTATACAAATGGACAAAGTGGGATCCCAAGTGGCCCTATGGGTCCCCGGTGATGCCACAGCCATCCGCACTTGGGAGTCTAGTACCGCACAGGTGTCCTGTCTGGATGGGTGGGATGGCACTTTCTGTCCTCCCATCACTCGCTTACACTGGCTAGCAGATTACAGTAGGTGGCTAGTGTTCTCCTCCAAGCGTGTTGAGCTGTCCAAGTACCTTGGTGCACTGCTTAAGGGGTCTTAGGGGGTCCCAGCTTTGTAGAGTCATGTGATTGGGAGACCTACCTGGTGGGATTGTTGGAATTAGGCACAACTTCATTGGGTGGGAGAAAAACATGGGCAAAAGTACATCATATAGCTGAAAGTAGTAGCAATGCCCTTCTTAAAGCTTGAATTTTGTCTGTGGTTTTGTCCACATCTTGCCCATTTGTCCAAACCTCAGACACCCAACTTAGGAGAAAACTTACTTTAAATTTTCAAAATGTTCATTCATTAATGAATGGTTTCATCAGTCATTAAGGCTAGTTTTTTGGTAAGAAGTGGCGAAGTGTAGCTTTAGTTGTGTCACGGTCTGTGCACTGTGTGTGCTGTGTGTACGTTTTTGAAATGAGAAACATAATTCTGATCCTATGTGTGTGTGTGCGTTTTTTTTAACACAAATGTAACCTTTCCTGTCCTGGTTCAGCGATGCATGGACCATGGTGAACCAATAAAGAGGGAAAGACAGAGAGAGAAAGAGAGGGAGAGAGAGAGAGAGAGAGAGAGAGAGAGAGAAAGTAACGAAAAGAGGAATGATTGGGGAGTGAGAAAAGGGAAGAGAGGGTCAGTCTAATGTGTCAG
>JBBPCX010068904.1:0-11798 GCA_037974365.1 Hydrocynus forskahlii
GGAGTGTGTATTGTGTGTGAGGAATGTGTACTGAGTGTGAGGAGTGTGTACTGTGTGCGAGGAGTGTGTATTGTGTGCGAGGAGTGTGTGAGGAGTGTGTGAGGAGTGTGTACTGTGTGTGAGGAGTGTGTATTGTGTGTGAGGAATGTGTACTGAGTGTGAGGAGTGTGTACTGTGTGCGAGGAGTGTGTATTGTGTGCGAGGAGTGTGTGAGGAGTGTGTGAGGAGTGTGTACTGTGTGTGAGGAGTGTGTATTGTGTGTGAGGAATGTGTACTGAGTGTGAGGAGTGTGTACTGTGTGCGAGGAGTGTGTATTGTGTGTGAGGAATGTGTAAGCTGCATATGTAAATGAGTCCTGCGTCACCTAACGAGTTTCTCATTAACTGCTTTGCTCTGAATTTCCATGTCGGCCGTTATTGCATATGCTAATCAGCTCATATTCATTAATTGTCCTTTAATGAAAAAAAGCCTCAGACTGTGGTATTTGTCGCAGTGCTAATACGCCGCAGATCCTCTGAGATTATTGCGTCAGTAATTGCGGTAAAGAGGGCATTTTTGGAAATTAATGACTGTTCCTCAATAACCTGAGGACTCATTCCGCGCAAATAGGCCTCTGATCATTTGCATTTTATACATTTAGAAATGCAGGCGATTTACTCTAATACATGTGTTAAACATGCGCTAATGTGGAGTCGGCACAATAAGGATTTGTAATTGATTCTCTCTGATCCTTTATTGACCCTCTTTTTTTCCTTCAGACCAGATACTGAGCGCTTGATTCGGGAGCAAATCGAAGGGGTGGATTCCTGAGGGCACGTGATACGATCCCGGCTGCATGTGTCGGCACGCAGCCCCAGATATAAACGTTTTTGGACTGTGGAGGGATTAAATAGCTGGTAATTCATGCTTCAGTGCTCTCATTCATTCTCCATTTTAACCCTTTAGAAGCTTTGCTGTGGTATGATTTGATGTGGATTATTATAAGATAAGATAACCCTTTATTAGTCCCACGGTGGGAAATTTACATTGTTATAGCAGCAAAGTGGAACAAGAAAAGAAAGGAGGAGCAGTGGAATAAAAACTATACAAGAGTATAATATAAATGGTACACTATATGAATACACACACACACACACACACACATTTATATATATATATATATGCGCACAGTCGTATTGTACTTGAAAAAATTTTGCACCAGAAATATTGCTCATGAGAGAAACAATTGCACTTATCAGTCGTTGTAGTGTGGATTATTTTGACTCGGAACTAAAACACGTGGAGAGATTCAGAACTTTTAATCCACAGCATATTTGTGTAAAAATGCAGACTCAGCCTCGACAACGGCCGTAAACACAGCTACCGGTGCGATTAATGATGTCGCTGCATTATTGCATTGAGGTAGCAGCTTTAAAGACTTAACAGAAGCCTTTACGATGTCAGCTGAGCATCGCTGGCACGGAAAATGAGGAAATCTCAGGTGAAACGGGAAATATCTGGCTGTTCTGACCGACTGATTCATACATTTATGACCCAGATTCCCCTGTGTGTACACATAATGACAAAAAGTGCTCTTATGTACACTCTATTGATCCCAGGCTCGGGGAATCCACAGTGCGGTAAATCGCCTCCAATCAGCGGCCTGTGACAAGCCAGAGAGCCCTTTCTGCATGGGAGAGTGTGTCCAGGCCTGAGGGCAGCCACAGAGGTCACCCTGTACAGATGTACAGTCCTCAGATTCTGCATTTCACCTTGTTAATCACCTTGTCGTTAAATCTGAACATTTACAGGCACGAAAAGCCAACCCACTGGTTTATTCTCGATTTCTGGTTACCATCAGAACATCTGTAGTCTTCTACTGTGACAATAAATTACTATGAAACTGGGTAGCTCTATAAGTTCAAGATATCACGGTTGTGCACAAAAAAGCAAGTATGTCCACAATGGTGAGGCAAAAACTCTTTTCCTCGAATGTAAGGTAATGTAGGGAGTTTTTGTCTGTTTCTGGAGTGTTTCTGCTGGTTCATTCAACGTATAAGTTTCACCCAGGGTAAAGGTGGGGGGTGGGGGCGGGGGTAGGGGAGGCCTGAACAGCCACTTCAGCAGTGGTTATGAATGGAACCAGGGATCATGATATCCACAGTGCAAATATGGTCATTTTTTGTTATGTGTTCAATGATTTATGAGGTTAAATTGTCATTGTTACTATTACATTTTAGCCATCCAGCCCATTCATGTAAATATTGCATGAATGCAGTTTTGGAACAGAGTCTCTAACAGTTCACTCCTTGCAGGCCTGATCTGAATGAGGGAGCCGGTTTGAGTATCAGAGTCGAACCGATGCCCTGCACAGAGAAGGCTGGTCCTGCATGCACGCGGAACATAGAGCGATAAACCAGCGGGCCTGATGCAGACTGGTGCGTGATTAGTAAATATAAAAAAATGTAATGGAGGGTTAAGACACCCGCCAACGACTCGAGGGGAGTAACAACGGAAAAAAAGTCCTGCATTCGCATTACTGTCAGGATCTGACCCCACACAATACCCATCAGGGAGTCCCTGGTGATTGTTCATTAGCGAACTCAGTGGGAGTTAGCATTCGCAAAAGCTCTTTAAGATCTCCGTCAACGTTTCATTCATTTAGCCGAGAAAGCAAAGTGAGCTGTTTGATATTCATGGCTTTTTTTTTTATCGAAACAAGAGCAACAACAACAACAGAAAAAGGTTCCAGAAACGTTTCGTTGACATTTGCAATGCCATCGCAAGTCAGACTTGCGCTACGAAAAACGGCTCTTGAAAGATTATTATTATTAGCGGTTATTATTTGAGAATGTTACTATGTGGGTCCACGGTGGTGCAGTGGGTAGCGCTGTTGCCCTATCACCTCCAGGGTTGGGGGTTGAATCTGGGTCCTGGTCTTGTGTGTGTGTGGAGTTTGTATGTTCTCCTTGTGGTGGTGTGGGTTTTCTCCAGGGTCTCCGGGTTTCTCCCACAGTCCAAAGACATGCGTGTCAGAAATGTGTTCTCTGTTTGGCCATAAGTGCGTAGTTCCAATTGCTATGCTTTGATGTCTGTATTTAGGGTGTGGCTTTTAGAGGGGGTGGGTTTTAGTGAAGGTGGGGGCGGGGTTAGAGGTGTCCTGAACAAGAACGAACACGTTCCTTAGCTACTTACAGACAGTTTGATGAAATAATGCAACTTAAATCCAACGTGACCATGGAGTCTGGGAATTATATACTCCTCTTGTTTCCACTTGTTTATAAATCAAGGCCCCAACTTAAAGCAACAGCTGGGTGAAAAATCGTATTTACAAAAGTGTCCTCTTAACTCAGATTGAGTTGATCAGCCAAGGCAAGTTCGGAGTCTGAATTTTGCTTTAGTTTAGAACTGAAGCTGCCGGGCTGTTGTTGGTGATAATAGAAGTCAATAGTCACCCAAATCTTTTCCATAAAAACATCTTCACCTAGCTCCAACCTAATCCAGATCTTCATTACAGTGGAACAGACTTGTAGATGTGGTTTAGGACACAGTATGATTACTGTAATCTGTAAACATTCAGGCAGTCGTTGGAGGATTGACCTCGGATCAGATTCCTCCATATTTTTTATTTGTGTTCACTGTCACAAAAAACTTATTCTAGATCACCTACTGGTTTTATGATATTTATGTTTAAGCTCCACTTTAAGTTGTGATAGTTAAAGGAAGGGTTTGGAGGAGGGGGGTCTCATTTGCATAATTTTCAACTTAACTGAGATGTGGTCAATCAGCCAAGACATGTCTGGAGTCTTCTTTAAATGTTACTTCTTTCCATTTGAATTGGAGCTATAAGCCTAATAAACAGTAGAAGCTATATCCAGCTTTTCATTAATTATCTCATTCCCACACCTTATTACTACATTTTAATTAAGAAGGGATGTCACCAGCAGGACACTGTAAGGTGAAAAAATAATTTTGGACGTTTTGTCACCCTTGTTCAAGTTACCGATCAGAGTCTGAGGCATCATTAACATAAGATAAGATAAGTCTTTATTAGTCCCACAAGTAGGAAAGGCTGAAGTTTTGATTGCTTATTTTTAATTATTATTATTGAATTGTTACTGTGTTCGGCTACTCATAAAACGGTTGTGACTGTAGCCTCAGAGGCCCATGACTAATGATGCTTTAAGAGCAGCTGGTGGGCTGGTGGTTAGGGAGGTGCCCCTGAAATCAGATGGTTGTGGGTTTGAATCCCATCACTGCTAGTGGCACCACTGAGGTTCCTTTGAGCAAGGTGCCGTCCCCACACACTGCTCCCCGGACGCCCCTCGTTGGTGGCAGCCCCCTGCTTCACACTGTGTGCGGTGGTCTGGTGTGTTCACACGATGCTATAAGGGGCCACTTTACTTTCTTTACTTTACTTTAAGCGATTGCTTAGTTCGCCTATATAGATAGGCGGCCCTGAGAAAAGCATGTATAGTGTAATATAGTTGTGTGTATCGTGCCTTTGAGTGTTATGTATGTGTCTTGTCGACTTACATATCACGCCTGAGCAGAAAAGAACCCAGAACCATGCATGTTCGTGTGTGTGTAGTCCCACAGAGGCTATATATAGGAGTGCAGTGATAGCCAGCTGTAGGAGATAAGGGGGAGAATTAATAAGGTATAGTGGAGAATCCTTTCGCTGCCAGAGGCCGTCTTGTCTGCAGCTGCACTCACCAAGTTCTTATTAAATCTACATCTGATGTTGCATGAGAAATGAGGACGCTGAAATGTTATTAACAGTGAGGTTGTTTTCACTCTAGCGTATTTATACACTACCTATACACGTCTGCAGGGCCGAGGAATTCAGTTCACTGGAAATGCCAGCTAATACAAGGTATTTCATCTTCATATTTCACAGCGTTGCGGTGAAGACAGTGCCTAGTTTAGCTGTGATCCGTGGAAAGCTGGATCCAAAGAGAACACACAGTACAAAAAAGGTGTGCGTGGTTTTCTCAGAGACTGTAAGGTAATATTTATAATATACATTATTATTACATATAGGTACTTATTTGTATACATAAAATATGTATATAAAAAAAATATATATGCACACATATTTTGGAGTGTTTCTTGGGAACCATTAATTCTGTAGAGCTTTTATGAGGTCAGGCACTGATGTTGGACGAGAAGTCCTGGATCACAATTTCCATTCCAGTTCATCCCAAAGGTGCTGGATGGGGTTGAGGTCAGGGCTCTGTGCGGGACAGTCAAGTTCTTCCACACTGAACTCATCCAGCCACATCTTTATGGAGCTTGCTTTGTGCACTGGGACACAGTCATGCTGGAATAGAAAAGGTTCTTCCCCAAACTGGGTCCATAAAGTTGGAAGCATGGCGTTGTCCAAAATGTCTTGGTCTGCCGAAGCATTAAGATTGTCCTTCACTGGAAGTAAGAGGCCTAGCACAAACCCTGAAAATCAGGTTTGTCTCAATACTTTTATCCATATATTGTAGGTACTTGTATATAAACAATATGTATTTGTTTATTTATTTATGTTTATACATACATCTTGTACTGATTTCCTTATGCTCAGTGAATATATATCCGAAGCTTTTTGTGTTTGTATGTGTCTGTCTGACAGAGCGAGATAGCATAAGGACACAAAGAGAGCATCTCAGGGCATTTGAGGTGAAACTCTGATAACTGCTTGTGTAAGGATAAGACCTCTGGAGTGATTCAGCACCGTGGCCTCAGTTACACTGGAGACCCAACATTCAGGTGAAACCGGGACAAGATCCTGTGGGGCGGCCACTCTGTTCCAGTTCCGCCTGTCCGGGCATGGAACAGCCTGCAATGTGTGAAGTGCACTCAAGGTCACGACGTGCTCCTGCGTAACCCCCACCCGGGCAGTGTCCAATGTACACGAGTTAAAATTGGCAGCTGGATGTCAAATATTTTGTCTCTGCTGGCAGTGGTCTTTGGTCCCAGACTGACCCTTAGCAGGCAGCAGGTAAATCATTCTGTTTGGCTTCACTGTTCACATGTCTCTGCACAATTGCATTTCACTACATTGCGAATTTCGCAGCGAGCTCCGTTTAGATCAGATTTACATTCTGTAATCACAGGGTGGAGTCTGCTTTATGGCTATTTTGACTGCTTCAGGGTCAAGCAGTGAGAAACACATGACACACTGTACATTTGTAGACATCATTTACTCATTTTAAGTCTAGCGTCACATCCCATTGGCTGTTGTTTTTTTCCAAATACTGCATTTTTTCTACAAACAAAATAATCCGGCTGCAGAAAAACAAACACACTGGAATAAAATTGAATGTACTATAAAGCTAAGAAATAATTTTTAAAATCGTATAATATTATAACAGCAATCTCATCATTCGATTTAAGATGATGTTTGATTATAAGCCAAGATTTTTATGTATTTATTTTTCTTCTTTATCTTCTGTGTGTCATTAGGCTGCCTATAATGCCATCCATAAACACGCTGGATAAAATGACTCAAAATGAGTCAATGTTCAATATAAACTGAAGAAAAATATCTACCGATGGTTAAAATAATCGTATAATATTGCAACAATCTCATTATTGGAATTATGATCATTTAAGATTATTTGCTACGATATTTATTTATTTATTTATTTATTTATTTATTTATTTCTCCTTTTATATGTGTTTTCTCTGTATGTCATTAGGCTTCCTATAACAATGTCCATAAACACACTGGATAAAATGATTCAAAACGAGTTAACGTTTAATATAAAATGAAGACAAATGCCTACAGATAATTGAAACAATCCCATTATTTTCTTACAACAATCTCGTAATTAGATATAAGATGATTTTAGATGATTAGCCCTGATTTTTTTTCCTTCCTTATCCTCTGTATGTCATTACGCTGCCCGTAACACTGTCCATAAATTCACTGGACAAATGACTCAAAATGAGTTAGTGTTTAATAGAAAATGAAGAAAAATGCCCACAAATAATTTATAACATTCTTACAACAATCTCATAATAAGCTTTAAGATGACTGGCTGTGTTTTTAGCTGTTTGTTTATCCTCTGTATGTCATTAGGCTGCCTGTAACACTCTTAATGATCTGAAGGGGCTCTAAATGACAATGACCTGTTTGCCTTTCAGGGTTTATCGCTGGCTCCACTGTTGCCTGGTTAAGAAACCCGTTCTCTCCGGCTTTAGCCTTTGGTATTCAAAAGAGGAGGCCAAAGGTCAAGAATTGCACAACAGCCTGACAAGATGGCCCTGTCTCCAGCTACCGGAGCTTCTCTGGGAGACAGGCGGGCTCAGAAACCCCCGCCCGTCCCAAAAATCTGTCACACCGCTGCCGGCGCAGTCGCATTTCAATGCACTGCCTTGTTGCCGGGGCTCGGACTTGTTTGCCTTTTTTGGAGGTCGCGACCTCTTTCACGTTCTCTTTAGTCACAGATCATGTGACGTTGTCCCCTAATCCAGGAATTGTGCCATGTGTTCTCCCAGACATCAGCGATACATCAATCCATCCCAGCAGAGTCAAGTCCATTTTCAGATCAATCAGTGCATTTTGATTTAAATTTACGAAGTTTTTGGACTAGCGCCATTAACTTCTCCTCTTAATCCATACTGTCCATCTCCTCCACCTTCTTTTACATATCTGCACTTCCATTACACTTTTAGTCATCTTTTATTGATTTCCTATGTATTCTTTTGTGTCTCTTCTTTTATTCTTTTATTTTTACATTATTCTTTTATTTTACATTTTTATCCTTAACAATTGTATTCTGTTTCTGTAAAGCACATTAAATGACCCGTTTGTATAATCATGGGTCAAATAAAAACTTAGCTTAATTTATGCTTTTCATTTCGGCTGTTTCTAACTCGGTTTATTTTAATCCGTTTCGGGAGGGGTTGGGTTTTTTGTTGACCAGGGTTTTACAAATCTTTCAAAAAGTGGTGGGGACAAAATGGCCCTGAACAAAAAAGTGGTGGGTACGTGTCCCAAGTGTCCGCAGTGTAAACAAAGCCAGTGCCTGTAAAGCACTTTGAGCTGTTACTTGTCTGACAAGTACTTTACAAATACATTTTATTATTATATGGTGGAGTTAAGATTAATTTTTTGTAAAAAAAAAATTATGTAAAAAAACCAAAATGTTGGTTGGTGGAGTGGTGTGAGTAATCCCTCCACACAGGTCCTCTGCACCACACTGTTCCAGTAAAGTCTTTGGGAAAGACTCCAAATGCTACATTCACCTACCAGAGCTGCAGGCAGAAATACATTTGTGGGTAGGACTTACCTTTGAAGACTTCATACATTGAAGCAAATGTTTGCTTTGAGAGTTTATTTTTGCTTCTGTAGTAAACGAGCGTTGTAAGTACCCAATTCTGGACCACTGAGAGAAACACTGTTATGAAATAAATCAATAGGTCACATTCTTACCAAATGATGCAGCGTGACATACGATACAATCCACAATTTTACATTTTTATTCATTTAACATTTTTATTACTACTAGTAGTAATAGTAGTAGAGGTAATAATAATACTAGTAGTAGCAGCAATGGTAGTAGTAATAGTACTAATAGTAGTACAGAATGAAGAAAATCAGAAGAGGTGCCGGTTCAGATCCACACTGTGAATAGAATTGTTTTTACTCCAACTTTTTTGCCATAAAACCAATGTTTGGGTGTCTCCAAGCAATCTACACTTCACATTTTCTCACAGAAATGCAATCTAGTTATTATTATTATTATTATTATTATTATTACCATAAACAATCATTCCCAAGAATTGTAGTTTCTCTTGAGTAATTTATTCCTGCCAAGGAACCATGAACTGTCCTAGGAGATCCCCACTATAGCTCATGAATGACAGTTGTTTCATGAACTATTTAACTTTTACATGCCACATATCTCAATTCAGCCTTGGTAAATGTAAAAGGCTTTGTTTTATAAGTAGTACACCATTAGGCCCATTTTCCCACACTGGGGCTCAAATGGCCCAACTGTCTACACGGGAATTAAAATACTCACTCCTACACCCAAACAGAGCATGATATACCTAACAATGAGCCATATGGCATTCAGCCACTTGCAAAATTATATTCTGGACCAATACAGTGCATTTGCTTGTAGAAGCCAGAATTGAATAACTTCCACAGCGCACTGTATAGAGGGTAAGGAGCCGTTTCAGATTCAGTCTGGATTAACTGGCAGATCTAACTAAAACACAGGGATTCTGATTGTAGAAGAGTGATACTTTCTGTTGGCTTTTTACTGTTACATTTTCAAAGTGGAATATATAGTACAAGCATTATTCCTCAGCTTTATTATTTTAAGCTGTAAGTCTATAGTTAATTCATCACCATTGGAACTAACATTTTAACCTGTTTCTCATCAGCCCTTTAAACAAAAGTGGGTTCTTACTTCCTGCGCGGGTTCCGAGCAGAGCAGTTGTCCATTCCCAGCACAATGGTTTGTTGCATCAATGCAGATCTGAGGTAGTCATAGTTAAACTGTATAGTTATGTTATGTTTTTTACACTGAACAATTAGGGACAGAACTGTCCATTTTGTGAACCTGTTTTAGGCTTTGACGCTAGAAAACTGTTGTCCTGCATCAAGGATTCAACATTCCTCTTTGTCACATGCATAGTTATGCAAGTACAACACGCAATGAAATGTATCCAGAACCTCCTTTTATGACTGGGCAAACATTATAAAATAAGAACAAATTTAAATTTGAAAACAAATCTAAAATAAAAAATAAACCAACTTAAACAAGGGACACATGTTCTGGTTTTGGACTCGAATGGCCTGAGGATAGAAGCTCCTCTTGAGTCTCTCTGTTTTGGCCATGATGGTGCAGAACCTTCTACCTGGTTGCAGAGGTTGAAACAGTCCGTTACTGGCGTGGGACGAGTCCTTTAAGATGCGAGCTGCTCTGGACCTTCATCTCCTGGTGAAAATGTCCTGCAGGGGAGGGAGAGCAGACCTGCAGCAGCGTTCTGCCGCATGGATCACTGGGATGGGACCTCTCTCACTCATGGGTCCTACATTTCCCAGCAGTGAACAGTTTCATATCAAACCCATTCTGAACAACTTCGTTTATCTCTCAGTAAAGATCAGATGAAAAAAATAGGAATCCTGTGAAGGTTTTGGCCTAAAATCTTTGAAAACCATTCAGAGTGGAGGGGTACATGCAGAGCGTTATAAGGCAAAATAGTACCCCCAAAAAACTTTTTTCTCCAGATTTACCACTCATTTACTATCATTATATACCATTTAGAAGACCGTGTATGTTCACTGGTGAGTTTGGAACCCTGGTTCCTTTTTACTCCCACTGTAAAACAAAATCTAAGTTAGGTAAACATTTGGAAAAGTTGGTGGAATACCTCTTTCCATTGGTCCATCTGGTGTAAACTTTAACACAGAGTAAAGACAGGCTAATTTCAAAATAAGAGCCATGCATCCTGTCTTTCGCTTGACTGTGACCATAGAAACATTATGGATGTTTGATTGAGTAGAACCACTGAGACTGAAGTGCAGTACTTGAGTCTGGCCCAGACTAAGAAGGCCCACCTGTTTCTAATGTGTTAGCCATCTGTTGGCGGACGCAGGTCTTCAGGACGAGCCCAGAGAGGCTGTCCGTTACTGCAGTGCGGCTGCCGCTAGCAGCAGGCCAGCGAATAAAAGATTCTCAATGGACTCTTGACTGTTAATCCTCAGAGCCCAGTTTAACAGGGCATATGCATTCAGTCTCCGTCACTTCAGCTTTATTCGACGCCCATACGCTCTGTGAGCTGTCTATAAATCATGCAGCGTTTAAAACCATAAAGTGATTAGGTGATCATCGTTAAAGACCAATTCATGAGCCGAACTCATGATGATGATAAAACCCAGTGATACTGGTGTTCAGTATAGACTGATTTACTGATTATCAATTACAGAGAAAGCCTGATTTATTCCCCGCAGATGCTATTTGTGAAATATGTGCAGTATGTATAAATGGAAGGCAATGGACATTCATTATAAACAGGTTTTTGCAAAAGTTTTGGCACCCCAGTTTTGGAATGATTTCTGAGAATAAGCAGGATTTTTGCAAAGATTTGGGAAAAATGATACGTAAATGTGACCTGTACAACAAAAAAAATGATGGCACCTTTTTATATTTAATGTTTTTTTCCCCAATTTGTCAAAATGAATAAATGCCTTCGCAGGATTTTGAATGTCGCATTTAATTGTGTTACCTGATTTGCATGTTTTTACTGAAAATCAACAAAACAGGGGGTGTTCAGACTTTTGCTAACTACTGCACATACAAAGGCTCGACCATTGATTTTACTTTCGGAAATAGGAGGCTATAAGATCCAGTGCAGTGGTTTAAGGAACAGTCAGTGGTTCAGTGAGGGTGAGACCATTAAGATTAACTTTTAGTCACACTCAGTTATGCCTGGTGATAAATGTGTCCAATTTTATCCGTTTTTCTCACTCGTAGTTAATTGGAGCACGTGGGAAAATCATACAGGTTCTGGACTTTTGATCTATTCCACATTTGTAAGAAGACGAGATATTTTGTTCTGAAATTCTGACATTCTTTCCATGCAATATTTTTGTCATTAGTTCACATCAGACATGAAGGCTCAAGCCTGTCAATACAGAATGTAAATGTAATTAAGTGATGAACTGTACAGCTCTGGAAAAAAATAAGAGACCACTGCAATTTATTTTTAAATCAGTATCTATATGAGTGTGACAACCATCCCATGCCAGTGTCTGTTAAATTCCTACACAAGCACCTCATTCTGCTTTATGAGGGACTGATTAGTGA
>JBBPCX010068905.1:0-11797 GCA_037974365.1 Hydrocynus forskahlii
GTGTGTGTGTGTGTGTGAGTGAGTGTGTGTGTGAGTGAGTGTGTGTGTGTGTGTGTGTGTGTGTGTGTGTGTGAGTGAGTGTGTGTGTGAGTGAGTGTGTGTGTGTGAGTGAGTGTGTATGTGTGTGTGTGTGTGTGTGTGTGCGTGTGTGTGTACAGAATTAGAGGTGGGGTAGTACTGTGTTTGCCCAATAGTAGACAGATTGACTGCCTGCAGCGGATTGAAGTGGGCCATGAACATACAGTGCCAAGCTGGAGTGCACGCAAAAAGAACGTCATGCTGTACAGGAGCGTCCGCTGTTCCTGTTTTACAATCATCTGAGGGCTGCAAATCTCTGACCTCTTACAATTAAATGCATAATGACATTTCAGCACAATCAGACCGTTTTGATGCAGTCGTGAATTATTTAATAATACAATGCTGCAGCTGTGAACCATCCTTGGTTAAGAACGGTGATGTAAAATTTAAATGTAATAATAATAATAATAATAAGAAGAAGAAGAATATATATATCTCTAACCGATTTCCACCTTCAGGTTTTTGCAGCTCTAGTACATTTGTATGGCTGAGCTCACAGGGACCCCTGAGCTGGCTGAGGGGACGTTTGACCTCCGACCTGTGCGCCTGGTGTGATTTCTGGGGCCGGAGCAGTTGTGGCTGGGAAGATAGAGCGTTTCACTTTGACACCGACCTTCTGCTCCATGCTAACTGTGAAAGTTTTTATATACAACCAAAGTGCCCAGCCTTCAGGTGCACAAACTACTGAAGTAGCTGAATCAACTTCTGAAATCTGTCACCACGTGACATTAAGTGACTGTACTTTTTTGCAGGTTGGCAATTAATGAACACATTAAATAGAATGTTGTTTTGGGTCTTGCCTTTAGTTCCTTTTCTGTGCAAAAATATCAAAGCTCTACCTTGAGAATAATAACAAAGCCCAGCCAGTTTACCCCCTCACTATGTCAGCATCGATCAACAGGCAAAATCTCCTCCTAATTCCTGCTGAAGACAATGCTCTAACAATATTTTCCATGTGGAATTTCATTAAAAAGGGTCTCTGCATAATATTTTGCCAACAAAAACATAGTAACAGTGAAGACAAAGAGATTAGAGTCATTTATGGTTTGAGAAAAGAGAGCAACATGGGAACATTCTCCAAAATATACCTCAGGTCAGCACATGGGCGTCGCCGCCATTCAATCAGAGGGGGACGTGTCCCCCTCACATTTCATAATTATTCGTTTGGACCCCCCAAATTTAACAGAAATAATTAGTTCACCCAGCGCTGTTGAATCTTGAATCTTTCGCGAAAGAATCCACTCCACTTAATCGACAGAAGAATACACACAGCACTGGAAATCCGAGCAGCCTGTCTATGCGCTGACGATTCACTTCACTTGCAAGCGGTGAGTTGGAGGCAAACCCGAGCGGATCTCCAGTGGTGTGTTTGTATTCTTCTAGCGATTAAGTGGGGTGGATTCTGTAGCGAAAAATTCAAGATTCAATATTCAAGAGGGGTTTCCAAACACCTCCACCCCCTAAAAGGACGAGACTTTGCACGCACGCAGTAAACCCGCCCCCACCCAAACCCCGCCCCCACGCGTAGACCGATGCGTCCCCCTCACATTTAAAATGCTTCTGACGCCCCTGGGTCAGCAGGACAGGTTTTCTCTCTGTCACATCTATTTGTTAGCCTTGCCATGTCAAGGCAGCTCACTCTAACATATGTAAACTAATGTATAACATCTGATAAAGTTTTAACTTTATCATTTTCACTCTCTCTCTTATACACTCATACACGTGTGTCATTCCAGTTGTAAGCCTTGCTGGATTAATATTTGCAAGAACTCTATCGTAGAGTATCTTGGCTGCGAAAGGCACTACCCTGGCCCATTGTGGAGCAAGTCACATTAAAGGTCTTAAGTCTGGATGAGCGAATTATTTCGTTTTTTGTGTGCAGTGGTACATTTTTGGCACAGTAAAATAAATATAACACTGGTAAAGTTCTGCAATAAGAAAACCTGTGCAGATGTTTATTTTTCTCAATTACTTTAAAAGAAACTGAAAGTGACTGAAAATCAAACATTGCTTGTATAATTTCAAAAGACAGCATGGTGTCCCCAAACTTTTGACAGGCACTGTGTATGGCAAAGATCACAACGCCCTCGATAAAAAAATCACCCAGTCTCAACGGAGGCCTCGGGAGCACCAGTAGGCCACAGCTCATTTTTTCCTCTGCAGTAGTGGTGCCTCTTTGTGTTTCGGCATACATGCCATAATGTTTGATCGATGACACAAAGTCATGTTGTACTACGCAACATACTGCAGTCAGTCTCACATTCAAATACACTCATAAGCATATTTATGCACACACACACACACACACACACACACACACATACACATACACACACACACACATCAAATGCTCATGCTGTGTGTTGGCAGGAAAAAAAAAAAGATTATAATCCTCAATCACATGTGTCACCGCATGTCCAGTGTGATCTAAACTGATGTAATGCTGATGTAAAGCATCTGCCACCTTTTCATCTTTCACCAAAACATAGAGTATGCTGCGTGCTGGCACTTATTCAGACAGTAAGGCTTGACTACATAGTCTAATTCTGTCAAGTCTTTTATAGTGAACTCCAATTGAGTCTTCATCTAAGCATTTGAACCATTGCTTCTCAACCAAATTATCTATCAAATTATTACTTCTCTACAAAGCAAAGCTATCAGAATGTCAAATCCAAACTCAATAGATTTTCGTGGTCAAGAGAGGAGCCCGGTCATCCTCCCTGTGTGAGAAATACACAAGTTAAATAAACCCCAGCCATAAGCACTGTAATGGGCACCAATTCAAACGCTTTTCATTAAACCACAAAACAGAGCACAGAGTAGCCCTGGCTGCCAAAAGCACAGGCAGGAAGGCCAGATTCACTGCAGCAGCGCTGCCAGGCCTCAGTGGAGTCACTAATGTTAAGCCAGGCTTGGATCGAAGGATCATCTACCATTCCTTTCCTCACTCTCTTCCTCTGCCATCTATCCACAAACATTCACTGGCCCCTCGGCAGACCCCATCAGTCACTAAGACATACCAAAAAATGTGGGAACACACATTAATCACTGCCAGAGACACAGCAACATCACTAACATACAATAATCACTAACTAGGAACTAACAATTACATCAGCACTGGCAGTATCTTCCAAAAGGACTGCAGATGTTCGAAAACCTAGAATCACAGCAGATAAAAGAGCTGTCAGGCACCCACTTGTCTTAAGATGATACTTCACGTCCGTACCACGTACAATATTGCCACAACCTCAAATAATTTGAAAGGCTAACAGTAATAAGTAAATAGAGTTGCACAACAGTCATAGTGTGCTTTTCAGATTCTTCGTTATGTATCAATATCAAAATGTGCTAGCTGACAAAAACTATGGCTACTGCTTAAGAATACAATCACGGAGAGAAGCTGGCAAGTCAGAGCTCCCATGTGCCCGTGTCATACTAACCCAACATTTTCCAACAAATTTTTTGTTTTAATCAGTCAGATCAAATAAACAAATATTACTCAATGCTGCCCTCTAAATTATTTACATTTGTAAATAATGAATAAACAATGTATTAAAATTTTGTATGTTTGACCATTCTGTAGCCGTTAAAGGACATCTATTATAGTTAGTCACCCACAAATATGACACACTATGGCAGCATATACATTTCTCTGTGTTTGCGCCTGTGTCCTGAACTTTGCTTAAACTAGATGTACCCCAATGTCATGCGTAATATGACTGTCGCAGAAGAATGAGTATTACACGGTGATATGGTTATTTGTGTTTCAAGTGTTACTGTGGGTGTTGATGTTTGTAGTGACAATAGACTGAGAAATCTGTTGTACCTTTTATTCCCAGTGAAAATTTGATTGTAAATGTTACTTATGGATTGAAAGACACATGAAGACACACCAAACTTAAATAAGCTTATATAATCGAATTATTAATTAAATTAAGGTTGGCCACTTACACAGACTTTTAAATGTAGCATTAGCATGCCAAATTTCAACATTTTAGCTTAAGAGGTTCTTAAGATATTGAAATGTGTCAGTTGCAGTGCCCATTATGGAGGAAAGATGGAAAGATTTGGTTTGTGTCCAAAGTATTTGACAGTGATGCAGCATGTCAGATTTTGTGAAGTTTGAACCTCTGCATCTCAAGATATTGGGTAATGAAATACTAGACTTTTGCACTGGCGTTATTTACTCGGTGGCGACAGTCCACAAATGGCTGGTAACTGTGGTCATGTGCCTCCTGCACTGCAGTGGTAGTCATTAAAATGACAGTTGGATCCACATCCTCGTGCCTCTGCAGGAGAACAAGCTGCTAAGAATGAAAGAGGCCTCATGGCGGGCTGACCTACCTGGGGCAGCTTGCATTTCCATCAGGCCTCCAACCACGATGAGAGCCTCCAGAATCTTCACATGGTGCTCTGGGTTCACATCCGCACTGGAAACAGAGGGATGGGGCAAAAGAGACTCAAATACTGCAATTCAACTACAGTTCCTACACCTCAGAAAGGTGAACAAATAGAGATTCCAGTTTCTGCATACAGCGTTTGATCAAGGTCACACTTATACTTACAGGAGGTGTTTGCACACACGAAACAGACACTCACACATGCAAGCTTACAGGTTAAGCTACTTACACTCTTACTGTCCTGAGATGCACTTGGTCATGTCATGAGATGCAGTGGCTGATGCGCTTGGAAGATTTGTTTATTGTCAAAGCTCCATTGTATTTACTTACAAAAGTAATGTGTTCAAATGTCTTATTTTTCAACTGTTGCAGGAATATTATAAGACTGTTGAACTTGTTTCTAGATTTAACTTGTTTAACTTCTTTATTGTTATATGCATTTTACTCTTAAACCATCTCACTAAACTGGCAAGTAATTTTAGTAGCACTACATCAACCTAAGAACATCATGCCTAATATCAAGTGTTGTCTAGAGGGGTATAATAGCCCACAGCAATGGGCAGTGGAACAGTAGAGCTGTTTTCTGTGGCATGATGGAGCTCCATCTGGAATTTGTGATCCAGAACTAATCATCCAACACCAGTACCTGACCTCTCTAATGCTCATGTGGCTGAATGCAAAGTATCCTGAATCCTCACCACAATGTTCCCATTTAAAAGCCTTGTTCTAGTTTGCTCCAGTTTAAAGCCTTCCCAATAGAGTACGGGCTGTTTCTGCAGCGCAGGGGGGATAAACTCCCTCTTTCTTTTCTCTTTTTTTGGTCGAATAGTAAGCTGAAAGATGAAGTCGTGTTCATGTAATGCATTTGTCACTCTGTTGCATTGTCGTCTGTTACTATTCTACATCACATGAAAATGTGTCTTTGCACCACTTGTACATAAACAAACAGAAATGTTACAAAATTACCTAACTACTTTTAAAGTTAATTACGTTTTTTCCTCTCTCATTGTAAATTTGCACAGTTTGGTGTCAACACTACTATACCTTTTCAAATGAAAATTATGCACAGTTTTGGATCAAGGCAATTTGATGCATTACTTTCAAGAGTGGAAGACAATGCTTTGTTCTTCACTACAAAAAACAAAACCTTAGCAATTGACAAAAATGACAGAAAATATTGAAAAAGGGAAGCAAATGCTTAAAATTTTGTAAATGCAAAAAAATATGCCAATGGAGTAGACTTCACTGCATGTTACTTCAAAACAGGCAAACAATATTTGCAGTGTATGTTACATATCTGGATTTCTTTATTGCTTATTTCAAGTAAATTGTATTTAACCCACTGACAATTAATTTCTCATTTTCAATCGTCTACTATGTTTTTTCTCTAGACTTCCTGCTGTGCTGTTTTATGTGCTATGAGGCTTATTTGACCTTAACCATCAGCATGAGTTGAAGCTGATGGCTAAACAAAGTGATTGTTTGAGGCATAATACAGCACCACCCTCTATCCCCCCATTTCTAATCTCAGGGTAGAAGATGACACTGTGAACAAGGAAAGTCCTATCACTGTTCTTTCACCTGCCAATGAGACAGGAAAGCAGAGCGCAATCAAGCAGGAGTGAGGCCAGTTAGTGGAGCACAACACACACGCCGTGCTCACAATGACTCACCGCCACATGGCATTCTATTACACAAATTGTGATGGGATGTGAGAAATATTTGGGGTTCTTGAGCTTACTGTTACACCCTAGCAATTTATCACTGCATTCCCTCTGACTGAAATAAACCTGAATAGCCCAACCATTACAGTTCTGTGGTTTTTCTACGGTGTAGTCATGAGAAATGCATCAGGCAGGCTGTAATACTGCAACTTGTAATACACACAACTAAGAATAATTTTATACAATGCTCACTATAGATGACATCAGGTCGGTTCTAGATATCTTGAAACCTTTTGTGTAGAACAAACAAGGGATTATATGACGAAGCTATAAAGGCCTTTTTATTGTGTGTTTAGGGACACAGGAAAAATATACAACATCAGACTCACCGGACTTTACATCAAATTCGGTGCCGGTGTGTTTGCGTGTTTATGTTAGAGTGTACAAGCGTGTGAATTCATGCATACATAAAATCAACTTTTGTGAAAAAAAAAAAAAAACATTTAATGCTAACATATTTTTCAAATAATTTGCTAAATATCTTGCCTAAAAATGAAATACATTTCAGAGGCAGTGATAGAGCGGTTCTGAATTATTGTATAATCAGCACTGCTTACTCACAGGTGTATTACAAAGCATCAAATGGAGCTTTTCTGGTGCAATGTATTATAACTACTCTTGTTACAGCACCAGTACCCTGTTTTTGAGCTAAAGACAACAGCATCATTATCAGCTGTCAAATATGCCACATAAACTATGAATAGCCTTTCATAAATTCTGAACTACTTTGTTGGAAACAGATGAAAAAAAAAACCCAAAGTGTATAGTATTTTCATCTAATCGTTAAATACATATATGTACCTTAAAGTTCGAATGTGGACCATAAACAAATGATATTCTTTTAAAGTGTAAAGTGACCATTTGTCATAAGCGAACCCACCACAGCACACAGTGTGAACAGTTCGATATTCTTTCTCTGTATTTAACCCATTCACCAGTCCTAGAATCCAGACATCATTTCAGAAATGCTGGACATTACTGAGAGGCTTTCAGTATTTCTTACCTGAAATGGTTGTTTTTGAAGATGGCTTCGCTGAAGGCCTGTCCCAGCAGCCTGGGACTGGCCTGAGCAGCTCCTCCACTCTGGGACACTTTGCTGAGGTGCCGGGTCAGATAGACCAGAAGCTGGTGGTTAGGCTGAGGGACACTCGGTGAGTCTAGGATTCTCTTCAGCTGCTGACCACACTCTTCCAAACTCTGAGATTCTGTGAGGATAACAGGGGTCATACAATAATCAAATCCAAAAGGTTTTTGGACTGATGGGTCCAAACTTTCATCACACTTCTGTTAAGCAAATAGCACTGTTTTCACTGTATTTCCTGAATAATAAGCCCTGAACACTGAGTAAAGGATTCAGCAAGTCAATGGGGCAATGGGGGGCATCCAAGACCAGGAAAAACCCCCACTTTCTTCATAACATCAGATCTTACCACTAATAAGTACATTAACAAGACTCTTAATCATGCAATGTTCTCTAAAATGTAGGTTTTCCAAACAGGGGCCTCCCCTAACGAGTCGCCAGGTCCCCCCCCACCCCCGGAACCACGATCGACACCAGCGAGCAACCCCCCCCAGCTGGACAGCTGGAAGGATAGCTGGAAGGATAGATACTTTGTGATGTTCTGGTAACCCCTCTGTTTCAAAAACTAAAAACAACAGCTAGATTTCAGCCAGTGTCATGAGCCAGTTTGTGAGTGATTAACATCACCATTTCTGCAGCTCAGTACACAGAAAAGAGCTAAACGTGAATGTTCCAAAACATGAGGTGATACCACATCATACTTTTCAGCTGAGTTTCCTGTAGTTTATGATACATCTCTACTGACAATTGCACAAATGCATTTAATATGTGAAAGAGGTGCCAGATCCAATCTGGGAGGTGTCAGCCAAAATGCTTGGGCTGTAATAAGAATAGGTAAACTTTTTTTTTGCCACAAGAAAAGCTCACCCACCATTTCCGCCCTTCTCTTTCTCTCAATTTAAACCACCCATATACTGTAGGACAGTACCACAGCGTGGGATGGCCACGGCTGCACATTTTGTTCTCTGAGAGGTGTGGTTTGTTGCTAAGTCATTTTGTGTCGTCAGTAAGGCGCTCTCTGCGCATGCAGGAGGAGTGTGCACAATTGCTACGTGACGATCAGTGCATCACGCTCCACTGTTTGGTCTCTTCAGTGCAACTATAGTCCCAGGACTCTTGACCACAAGCTCCAAACATTCAGCCTGAAGTGTAGGAAACATCTCTGCATCTTGATTACCATTGTGAAGAATACTGACATCGTCACACACTACTTATCCCAACCAACAGTAGCGCACATTATTCAGAGCTGAAGCCTGTTGTGTACTTAATACACAAGTAAGCATCTCTCTATTGCAGACACATGTTCATTTGCACTTGAGGCAAAAGACTGTCAAGTGTACACAATAACATTTATTTTGAGCGTAAGCACAACATTTGGAACTGACTGAATTCAGTGCATTTCTTTCTCAGAGAAGGTTGGTGGCCTGATTTTTAACTTTAGTACTGCGTCCCTCCACTTCTTGTGCTCTGTGAGCAGTCTTTAGGAAGCTGCTGCAGTTGGGTATTATCTGCCTGTGGGAAAGCCACAGTATGCAGCATGGTTGAGGGAAACAGGCCGTCAGCACGGGAATAGGACAGGGAGTGTGTCACATAAGAGAATGAAGCAGCGGACACCACACACCACACACACACAAACTTTGGACATTAGCATTTGTATGGTCTGTACAAATGATATGATCTTAGTGTAGGCCATTATTACCTTCCCTTACCAAAATATTTTGTTCTTCAGATAGCCAGATATCACTTACGCCATTATTTTCTTACTTCAGGTTAGGTCAGCTGATCGAGGGACGTTGGAAATTCGCTAGTTCTGTAGCTAATGGAAAAGTAATGGGAGCTTACAGTCACCAATGTACCACTGTACAAAGTGCATGCCTAATATGTGATTTTAGCTTGCTGCTAATTGGTGCGGTAAAAGCTTATTACTCATGCATCCTGTCCACGGGCCAGAACAATGGGTGACTAAATAGCTTACATCATATATAATGTAAGCTACAAAATGATTTATTATGGTCACCGTCATAGTAACGTTTATACTGTTTTTAAAAAAACTGGTCAAGAATGAAACTTGTGGTGCATGTATTATCTATATAGTCAATCATAGCCATAGTAATAGTAGGCTGTATTGTTAAAGTAGAACCAGTATAACTGAAAATGGACATTTCTGCTGTGTATTTGGTTGTGTATTTCTAGGCACCACAAAATAAATTACCATACAGGACCACCTTGTACAGACCTGCAAATCGAATCTGTCATGACTTTTTTTAGAGTAAGTAAAGACTAGCATCCAATGGCTGCACATGCAATCTACACACACATTTGAACACACTCTCCACCTCCTGCCAATTACATTTCCACCATGAATTACAAGCGTGAGCAGAGTCATTAAGGTGTGGCTGGTTAAGGCGACTCAGCCATAGTGCTTATGTAAGATAAGTGTCTAGGGGTCAAAGGTAATGAGCAGTGGGAGGCAGAGGGGGAGCCAATGATGAATGTTTGACAATCTGCTGGTCTGAAATGTGGGTCAGCACTTTGACCTTGGCCTCAGACGCACAGACCTTTAGACCTACACTCTATGCATGCAAATGCAAATACACACACACACACACACATATGCACACTCCAGCCATCGCCCTCGCTCTTAAAATCTAAAAATACACGGATGTATTACGAGCTATTTGAAGAAGAACAGTCCACCACACCCAACTGCTGCCCATTATCGATGGATGGTGACCTCTGTTCAATAAAGGCCACGGGTTGAAGGCCATGCCTGGGAACTTGCCAGTCCATCTGGACTCAGCATAACACAAGCGGGGGAAGGGCAGGAGAGCAGATGACCAATCACATTCCTGGATGTAGACATGGTAGCCCCCAGTAGGCCAGATGGGCACTGGCGCTTTAAGCTCATACACTCTGACACACAACAGTGAAAGATGCCATTAAGATTTGCCTCAGCTATGACGTGACACTAAATGACAATGATTAGTGCCACATCTGCTGAAACCTACAGTGAGACTATAACTATAAACTATTTCATTGCAAGGGCAGGAATTATATTGTAATACTTGATGGTACTTTCATGATATACAGTACATGATCATTTTTTTCCTGAGGTTTGCCAAGGCGCTGGAACAAATAAAGGCCATGAAAAACTACCAGTAAAGAAAAAAAAGACATGAGTAAAAAAGTTAATGGAAAAATGAGACTCAATTAGTACTTGATACTCTGGTCTAAATGTCATTTTTATGCTGTGCATACTTCTGTGTCAATGCTACCCATCCTTAATATAAGGGCGTTATAGAGTCATTTTTCACAATAACAATAACGTATTGCCATATTTCACAAACCTATTGAACAGTAATTCTTTGTTTTTACTTGTCATCTATTTTTTTTTTTAAACAAACTTCAAAGATGATGCAATATGCTTCCACGTCTCAGATTCTGTGTCACGACCCGACTTGACAAGACACTGAATGAAAGGGCTTCTTAGAGACCAGGCAGACTGCTATATTGGGACCTCACATTTTATTACAGGTATCATACAAATTGGAGCATGTTTGGCTCCAGAGAAGGAGGCCGGTATTGATAGACAAGAAGGCTCTGACATTGTGAGAGGTCAGGCATGACAAAGGGACTTCCCACGAAAGCTTATTAACAAAAATGACTTGACTTGATTCTCTAAAAAGCCTAATGCACAAATATTAAACAAACCATATGGCACACCTTCTGGATGCTGTCTACCAATTAAAATGTACATATTGCAGGAGACAAATATTCAAATATCTTGAATACATGAATTAAGCTATCTATTATGTATGAAATTCTCTTTTACTTAAATTATTTTTGCTGCTGCCATTAAAACAACTGAAACATCAATACCTTCTAATAAGAGGCATTAAACAACAACTTATTTGGACAAATGTTGGCTTAGCAAACCATAGGTCTGATCTAATGTTTATGATGAAAGGTGTATATCAGATAACATCTCAAAAAACTCAAAAACATATCATTTGTGCTGTGGAAAATGTTTATGTTTTTGGTTAAACTTAGCAAATAAATATAAATCATGCACTACAATTGATGCCATGTTGAAGTTCATCCCATCGTTTTCATTTAGAAAATTCAACAAAACCTGTAATTAAATGCTCCATCATCTATTCAGAGAAGGTGGGATTTATAGGAAGGCTGTTATGTCCCTAGTCAGTGGCCGCTAGAGTTCATTGTTATAGAAGTTTTGTATTTGACTTTTGTTTTGACACTGGGTGTGGCCTCATCCCTGTGCCTCGGCTGGCCAGGGATGAGGTATTATCAGCAGCAGGTGTTTGGTGTTTAGGTTCTGTTACAACTAGCTCACTTTGGATTTTTGTCTTTGTCGGTTCACCATTCACATTAGGCTTGTGTGTTCGTCTTCTGTTTTAGTTTCATGTAAGAGTATCAGCCCTCGTGCCTTGTTTTGTTTCATTTTGTATGGTCTTGAATAAAGAAAACAAAAGAATGGAAGTCTGCATCTGTGC
>JBBPCX010068907.1:0-11797 GCA_037974365.1 Hydrocynus forskahlii
ATATGTGTGTGTGTGTGTGTAATGTAAATCACACAAAAATATGTATGTTTATAATAAATCATTATATCTCAATTGCAATGAGATGTTAAGGCCAACATGTCTGTTTAATTCAAACCAAATTATTGCCTTATTTCCTCTAAACTCACTCCATCACTAAAGTGACGATCTGCTCAGGGAACATTACAGTTTGGGAACTGTTTATCTAGGACAATATCTGGTGGTTTGACGATCAATAGTAGAGAGGAGATTTTAAAAGGTACAAGAGAACAAAAGGAGGTGGAGAGAAAAGGAAACAACAGTTTGAGGAACAGATGTACTCACAAGGCACGGCGTGCCGGTAGAGGTTATCCCGTATGGTCTGCTGGAGTTTGTGGTCTTCTGAAGACTTCTGGAACCTCTGGCTCAGGTAGTGCTTCAGGTCCTTATTGAGCTTATTTCCTGAGGAACAGGCCGAGAAACAGAGAGGACCCATCAGACGGTAACGAAGGCTGTTAGCGTGATGATAAACATCTATTTCATGCAGTTTCACATTCAGGTCATTAAGATAAGATGAGATAAACCTTTATTAGTCCCACAAGTGGGACATTAGCATCATCATGGCAGAAAGTGGACAGTACAGTAAGAGCAGCAAAAATGGAAAAAACAAAATAGAATAAAAACTATACCAACAGTGCAGTATAAAATGTACACAATGCAATCTAGAAAATATATATGTATTTGTAAACTGGCTCTCAAGATGGTCTTTGTTTAAAACAGTGGGGTTATACAAGGATGGAAACTACATAAAAATGTCTATTAATATTACTTCAGAATGCAGTTTGTCATCAGTGTATGACTATTTAGGACTGCTATTAGCATCGGCATTAACTAGCAAGCACCTAGAGATGCAGTAAAGTGTCTAAAGGGTAGAACTCCCTTTGCTCCACAGTCAAGGTGATGTCACACATTCATTAGACCTGAATGGAAGCGGAATGGCAGTCAAGTGACTCCAGGCTTTGACACAGTATTACACTCCCTTTCACAGTCATGGTGATACCTTGCTGGCTTTGTGTGTCTGACTGAATGTGTACATGACTGTGTCTGTGTGTGTGTGCGCATGGGTGTGTGGAAGATACACCATCGCAGCCAGGCCATGTGAAGAATTTCCCACCCTCAGCTAGACCATCTGTTTTCTAAGACACAGACCGCTTACCCAGCAATATTGCCGAGAGATGCCGACAGCCAAATGGTGTTTATGTGTTAATGTGAGTCCCCTGGGTGCCCACTCCAATGCCAGACCAGTCGCATAATTAAACACAAAGGCGCTCCGTTCTGAACAGTTCAGAGTAAAAACGATGGCTTCATTAACGGACTAGTAAAATAGAGAGCGCGTCCTGATCTGAAAAAAAAGGAAGGTTTTTGCTTAGGCAGGTTTTGGGTGAAATTAGGGGTTGCATGTTCCATCATTTGTAATCTGACATTGTAGAAGCCTGGGGTGTGTAAATGAGCCCAGAACGTCTGTGATTGGTCAGAATGCTCAAAACGCAAACTTATACCTGGTTACAGGGCGAACACTTATTGCGAGAATAGCCGTGCTTAAAATAAAAAGTTGCAAAATTTGCATAATTTATTATTCATATCTCATTCAGGCTTAAATACTACATTTTTGAAAAACTGTTTAATAAATTATTAGAGTGCAGATGGGTGGGGCTACATTTCTTCGCGCTGAACAGGCAGATTTTTTTTATGATTTTCTGACATCACAAAAACAATGAATTCAAAATGAGCTGTCTTTGGAGCTTAGGGTCCTCACACGGATATTAAAAATGTTTAAAGACTGCATAAAAAAACAGTTTTGAATGCAGATGGGCCTTTTAATATGCTGTAAGGCATGTTACAGCTGCAGTATGTCATGAATTATTGTGTTACATAGGATTACATATTGTGTGTGTGTGTGTGTGTTTGCACATGTATACTTTTACACATACGTATGAATGATCATTTTCAGTTGAACACACAAATTAAAGTCTAGAAATAAGCTTCAGAACATGTCAAAGCCCATGAGAAGAGCAGATGAACAAAGATCCAGTAGCAACAGTCTGCAGGAGATTGTCCATTTATTGTAGCCAGTCTCTCTCTCTCTTTTCTCTTCTCACACACACACACACACACACACACCACCTACAGTGATCTCCAATGTACGAGGCAAGACTTCTCTTCAGACACCGTGGATGAACAAACAGTCCGCCAAACTGAAAAGCAGAGGGTCCTGTTGCCATGGAAACACTGCGAGCAGGACGGCTAGTAAACAAATCTACGGCCGTTAACTAGATGACGGCGGGAGGAAGAGCTGACTCCATAAATCAATCTATAAATAAATGAAGAAGTGATCAGGCGTTTGCATGTGAATTTGCTTAAAAAAAAAAAAACAAAAAAAAAAACCCAATCTGGTGCTGGACGTTTCAGATCTCTGTGTCTCTGCTGCTCCAGCGCCTCGTCCTCTGCGGTTACAACAGCCCCTTGTGAACAAGTCTGTGAACCAAGTGAACTCAACTGGCCCCTCTGAACAAAGCAGCTCAGACCCGCTACCCACCGGGAGGCAGGCTCTCCAAGCTCCGCCCACAAACGCGCTTCACCGTAGTGACTGTCGCGAGGCAGGACAAGCTTCGCTGGATTCTCTGTAAAGGGGTCAATTTCATAAGGACTTATATTTACGAACTGTTTAGAGCAAAGAGTTGTTTTTTTCCCACATTAATATTACTAAATATAGTCAATGAAACTATTACTTGTGGTTTCCGTCAGAAACCTGGTTTGACTCAGTCAGTCCTTCATTAAATAAAATCAGGAGCTGCTGATGAAACAGCTGGAGGAACCGAGGAGCAACCTGGAACCGAACTTGAGTTCTCCTCACCAGCTCACAAAATTACCATTTTTTAAATAAATAAGACACATTTCATAAATCATTTTATCTTGTATGTTTGCATTTATTCTAATGTTAAAACATCTCACTTGTCTGACTATAGTGGTACCACTGTAGGAGGCAAGTAGGCACCAGTGCCCCTGTAAAACTTGGTGTGTGTTATTGAATAATGTTATTTTACTAGCAAGTGAGGGGTCACTCTGCAGGGGTGGGCTGGTGCCACACTAGCCTGGTGCCTCACACTCCTTAAATGTGAAGAGGGGACAAACAGGAGTCGAGTGACTGTGTGTGTGTGTGTGTGTGTTTCACCATCACAGCAAGGCCATGTGTTACTGAAGACCATTCAAAGCCACAAATGAGAGAGAGAGAGAGAGAGAGAGAGAGAGATATGGGGCAGAGAGAGAGAGAGAACAAGAGAGAGAGAACAAGAGAGAGGGGAGAGAGAAAGACAGACAGAGAGAGAGAGAGGGGAGAGAGAAAGAGAGAGAGTGAGAGAGAGAGAAAGAGAGAGACAGAGAGAGGGACTAACAGAGAAAGAGCACACATAGGTGGAAAATGTTTTTAAATCGTTCTGATTCATCTTTGCTTAATAAAACCTCTGATTTCCTCCCTATGACCAGCAGCTCACTGAGACGCTTCCTCCTCCTCCTGTGCGGCTGAAAACTGACAGAATGGAAAATCTGAGGGAAAAAAATTGCTCTCGAAGAGCAGTACTTTACATCCCAAACATCAAGGACCTCTTAAACCATCTTTGTGAGAAAAGACGCACTCAAAACATACTTTCCAGAGAATTACACTCTGAGTGCTGTGGCTGTCAGCGGTGAAATAATGTTGTCAACCACACACACACACACACATACACACACACACACACACACACACACACACACACAAACACACACTCTAACCATTACAAACATCTGAACCACAGCAGTCATTAGGGTAGGTGTTCCTAATCGTTGAGGACCATTCAGTCTATTCAATACACACCTGAGCCAGTGCTGGGTGACCTTACTTGACCCTTGTTGCATCAATACTTTCCTTTCTTTTCATGGTTTCAATAATACTGGCATGGTCTTACATACCAAATACAGCCTCCCTTAGAATTAAAACTGCCATTGTTACTGTGCCTGCAAAACAGATATGTAAATTATCTTTGTTCTGACTGGTCTCTATCTGCTGTAGGCTGAATAGGCAACAGTATGCAAATGCTTTCATGGCTATGACTTCATAACCATGATCTAGTCAACAGGCTGTTTGACACTGTCTAGCTGTCAGACACGGTGCACATGTATAGGCTAGGAAAAGAGTTGTCTCTGAAATTTGGGCATTTTACAGAGCGCTTAAATGTAAAGAAGACTTGGAAGAGAGTGGTTCTCTCCAACAAGCCCTTTAAAAGCTTCTCCAGCTCCCAACCAAACAGCAGTGAGTCAGTGACAGAACCTGAACTACATATTACAGGGGATTAATCCCAGAAACAGATTCAGAGCAAATACTCAAACTGAAAAGGCCCCTCCCCCACCGACTCCCAAATTCTTCATCCAGCTCCCACTTTATCCCCAATTAGCTGCTTAATGGACCACCAGGGCATCTGCCCAGGACCCCCAGCCTGCCAGCCAGACTGCCACCATCTGAGCTTTAAACAGAGTATAAATACCGACAACAAAAAATAATAAATAATACCAACAACAAAATCACCAGAGGCAGCAGGTGCAGCTGAAATAGAATTACAGATTGATATAGATCAATATGATCAATAATAATAATAATAATAATAATAACAACAGCAACAACAACAACAGGTAAAGTCGAAACAGGATTACAGATTGATATAAATACCACCATGAATTAATAATAATAATAGTAATAATGACAACAATAACAACAATAACACCACCACCACATCACCACGGTCTTACTCCCCAAACTTAATTACAGAGCTTCCAAAAAGACATTCATTCTGATGCCCTAAGATGAGCTGGCCTGGAAGAGTATGCGCACCACCTCAGAAGATGCTTATTGGTCTTTGAAGTCAAAGGGTACTAAAAATTCAGCATCCAGACATCTGCAGGAATACGATCCATTGAAATGAACACTCAAACACAAGCCTGGGCAGCACAGATTGCAGCCTCAGACAGACCGCTCCCCTCTGTGTGTGTGTGTGTGTGTGTGTGTGTGTGTGTGTGTGTGTGTGTGTGTGTGTGTGTGTGTGTGTAAAAATCTCAGGCCTGGCAGTTGATGTCTTTCCTCACTTCTCTGAGGAGAAATATGAGGCTCAATAAGCTCCACACTGGCCTCGTTTTCCTCATTGGACTTTGCTGATGGAAACTAACGGAACCAGCAGATTCTAAAATTACTGCTGGACTTGGACTCCTTCATTAGTCCCCCCTTTATCTGCCTGAGAGACAGCAACAGGACTCTGGAGTGCAGACTATACATATAACAATCACAAAAAGGTTTTGCCCATACTGCACGGGCCTATCATCTCACACACACACACACACACACACACACACACACACACACACACACACACACACACACACACACACACACACACAGTCATGTACCTTGCAGTGTATTCATTAAATGACACTGACGGCACCAACCTATGGTCTATAGATAACACACTTCTGCACATTTAGAATATTAGTGAAAAAACAAGACATGGACTGACATTTTATATTTCATGGTTTGCTTTTGTACCACTATGCTAGAATTGTGCACTAAACATTGCAGAAGAACTAACAAAAGGCACTGGAGCGAAAAGTACCACTGCAGAAGAATCTACGAGCTAAAAAAGAGAGAGACTACAGTCTCGGAGGAGTGGGGGCGACTGACTGTATATATGGTCTATATGATACACATGCATTTGCTATAATAACTGGAAGCTGCACTCACTCTGGAAATTTTCACATTCAGGTTGATGTCAGCCCTGCAGTCACACACTGAGAATCATGGATTAACTGAGAGTATTAGGTTGACACTTATACGGCCCACTCTCACAGCTCCAACATGATGGTCTCTGTGCTTCCTCTCTCTCTCCAGGACTGATCACATGCACACAGTGGGACAGTCTGTGATCGTGCACTTCATTACTCCCAGTTAAAACCTCCCTCCGAGCTGCCCTGCAGAAAGACCTCCAGAGCATCACTCCTCACACAGCACTGCTGGCAGACCTCACACTACACCAGAGCAGCTCTGAACACAGATCACATCTAATGAAGCCATGGGTCAGCTTGTATACAGGTTGCATTATTATTATTATTATTATTACTATTATTTATTATTATTATTATTATTATTATGCTAGACCCTATCCACAGGGCAAAAGGCAGACAACAGGTCACCATCGTTATTATTTTTATTACATTACTCATACATACACACACACATACACAGTAGTATATATACACAGTAGACCCCCAACATTCGCAGGGTTACATTTGTGATGTGGTAAAAAAATAAAACATGCCAAAAAATTACTATTTTTATAGTGCAAACCCTAAATATGCCCCCAAAAATGCTCATTTTAAACTCCACTGAATACATTACCCTTAAAGAAAATGTAAAGGTAAATCCGTATCCGTACTACACGAGGTGTGTGTGTATATATATATACACACACGAGGTGTGTGTGTGTGTGTGTATATATATATATATATATATATGAGGCACCCTTGAGCAAGGTACCGGTCCCACACACTGCTCCCCGGATGCCGTGTTCCTGGCTGCCCGCTGCTTCTATTGGTGAATGGATTAAATGTAGAAAAAGAATATCACACTGTATGCTGTGGCATGTTCACGTGTGACAAAAATGGGCGTTTAAACCTATACCTATTTTTTTATATACATCACACCACTTTCTTTCTTCCCAATTTTGTTAATTATAAATCTTTCAAAAGGATATTTGCTTTGCCTCCAAAGCCCTCCTGAGTGTGCACTCCTTACACAGCACCAACCTGAGTCGAGCTCACACTACACCGCAGTCCGAGCGGCACGCTTTCAGCAGCTCACTGCAGCAGAATGTGTCTTTAGATGTCCTTAAGACACTTCGAGGAAGAGAAGAAAGGCCTCATGTGTGATTACTTCAAAAAAAGTGTTTTATGGAGCACAGATAAATGTCTCAAACAAAGCAATACAAAATCAACAGCACTTCCATTAAAGAGGCCCTCATTATTCTGATCGCACTGACAACTGTGTGTGTGTGTGTGTGTGTGTGTCTGTGTCCATGTGTTTAGTTTGATACAGCTCTGCACGAGTCTTTATTACAACCACCCTGCGTCATTCTATGGCTTGTCTCCATGGCAACCGGAGTTCATCTGATCCCTGACAGCTTGTGTCTGCTGCCCCCTGCTGGTAGACAAGGACAGCACATGCACAGACACGCTTACACACATTCACACCACACCTCACACATACAGCTATGCAGAGCCTTGACTGCGCACAAATACATGCCACACGCACGCACGCACACACGCACGCTGACTTACAAATAGGCCTTTATAACATCTCACTAAACTTTCACAGCAATGAACACACAGTCAAAGCTTTTTTATTAAAACTGACAAACTGGGCTCACAAGTGGCGTACCTGTTTAAGCATACACCACTTGTCCATTTATTGCGAGACCGTAGTTCCACAGCCATTTGTTACCAGGAGTCCTAGAGAGAGCAGCTGGCCTCGATCTCTCTAGCCAGCGCAGGTGTGTGTTAGCTGGTGCTCAGAGTTTAATGTGATCTGTCCAGCGATGCTGCATTGAGAATGGGAGACAACTAACTCGGGGAGAAAATGTGGAAGCCACCACTCCCAGTAAACAAGCAGTAAATGTACAAAAAATGTGCAGGAAGTATGTTCTAACCACATAGAGGTCAAGAAACTTTGACCCCGGATACAAAAACTTCTGAGCACCGTGTTGCTTAGCAACAATAACCCACATCAGTCTTGTTGAAACCTGAATTTTTTTTTTTTTTTACTCCAAACTGTAAAAATAACAGCATGCTGATATTCTGTTGTTTGGCCAAAAAAAAAGCAGAGTCTGGACAATCAAATCAGGGATTTTCACATGAACCGACGGTTCCCTTTAAAGCGTCACTAGTGGATCTCTATCATCAACTGAAACACGGATGGTTACACAACGCAGGAGTTACATAAACCTGCATACAGAAAGAAATGGTGAGCTTCTGTGAGTTTGAGCAGCGCAACCATTGCTACACTACTTAAAACATTAATCTGCACCACCCCTTCAATAGAACTCCCACCCCACCCCAACATACAACATCTGGCTCTCCATACCAAGCACAGAACATCCCTTACCTAAAACATAGAACACCCTCTCAACCTAGAACTCATAACAGAACACCCCCCACCTCAACATAGAACATCTGCCCCCAACCGACCCATCATACAGCAGACCACAGCCTCAACATAGACCCCCCCCACCCCAACATAGAACAATCCTCAATCCGACAAAGAACTTTTGCCCCCAAGAGACCCAACATACAGCACCCCCACCCCAACATAGACACCCCACCCCAACGCAGATCATCTGACCCAACACAGAACACCCCCCCACCTCAACATAGAACATCGGCCCCCAACCAACCCATCATACAGCACCCTCCACTCCAGCACAGAACACACCCATCCCAATATAGAATTTCTGGCCCCACCCACCCCAACATAGAACCCACCCACCGCCCCATGTCATTGAATCATGTGACTTCAAGGACCACTAATGGAGCTGAAATTAGAAACTACTACATCCATTCTACAAGTAAGCAAGCGCTCCAGCTGAATTCTGCTGTCCGTTTGGGTCAGTGTGTTTTACTGAAGACACCGCTGTTAGCTAGCATGTAGCAACGTTGCTAACAGGAGAACATTAAGATCACAAGACACCACTTCAGTCTGATCAGTGAAGCTTTGTGCCACGGGGAACCCGGTCATGTTGTGGAATTTATGGCTTTACTGAAGCCTGATTCACCCTGTAAACACCAGCGGTCACAGTGAGGGAGGAGCGGCAGAGCAAGGCCGCACTTCTCTCTAGTGGCAAGTGAAATTGTTTACCACCGGGCAGATTGCTTTTATTGATCCAGAGCCTCTCAGCAGAAATATGTGCCAAAGCGTTCACCTCGGACACGCAGCATAGTCCTCTCTCTCTCTCTCTCTCTCTCTCTCTCTCTCTGTCTCTCTCTCTCTGTCTCTCTCTCTCTTCCTGCATCTCCCCTCATTCTCTCTCACCCTCTCTCTCTCTCTCTCTTCCTGCGTCTCCCCTCGTTCCCTCTCTCTCCCTCTGTATCTCCTTGTATCTCGCCTCGTTCCCTCTCTCTCTCCTTGTATCTCTCTCCCTCTCTCTCCATGTATCTCTCTCCCTCTCTCTGTATTATCTTTTTTCTCACATACCCTCTCCGTCTCAATTGGTCCACGTCTGTTATTCTCTCTTTAATTTACTGATGGACTGATCGAGTCAAACCAGGTTTCTGATGGAAACTATAGTAATACTGGACTTCCACAAGGAACACACTGACATACGGAACATAAAATCACTGTTTACTGTATAATGTTATTTGCATTTACTCTTTATTTTACTCTTTAGTTATATTAATGCAAACAGCAGCTCATCTAAACAGTTTTTAAATATTACTTCCACAGGTGGTTATAAATACTGTTTATGAACTCACCTGCCACCTCTAAAAGTCCCAGTATAAAGAACCTGACGCTTTCACCCTGGATTAGCAGTGGGGTCTTAGGGCTCCCTGCTACAGTAAATGTGTTTGGACGCATTAAGCCGGTCCAGCGTTCGTGCATCAGCTGCTGCGTGGAGCTGCTCCGTCCGGCCCAGGTACGATTGGCAAGCAGATTAACTTCTATTAGGAGCACTGCTGAGCAGCGTGCTCTGCGGGAATGAATGAGGTGGTTTTGTGCAGATGTATCGATCCGTTCCTTAAGCGTGTATGGGGGAAGGAGCGAGCACTGATTAGCTCTCCGGCCTTTCATCAGCCTTTACACTCCACGGCTGGGTGACCTGTCAACACCATCTACAACAAGGATGTTAATATACAGCTCTGGAAAAAAAATAAGAGACCACTGCAGTTTAATTCTAAAATCAGCATCTCTATGAGTGTGACAACCATTCCATGCCAGTGTCTGTTAAATTCCTACATAAGCACCTCATTCTGCTTCATGAGGGACTGATTAGTGATCACCTGAATCAAATCTTATTTAATGAGGAAAAGTATAAAAGCACTGCTGTAATTAACACTCTCCTCTCGCAATGACACCAGTTGGATGGTAAAACACTACTAGAAGTTCCTCAAAGGTAATTATTGCCATTTTGTTTCAGAGTGAACAAGAGAGTTGTTTTCTTTCAATTATTCCAGGTCTGTAAATGCTGCATCATTTCTCTTATTTTCATATTTTGTCATTTCCTTTAAAATGATGCTTTAAAGAACAATATCTTTTATTTGGAAATTAGGAGAAATATTATCAGCAGTTCTTAAAAACTCTGTTCAGTTCAATACTTGCAGCTATAAAAGATAAAACCAGAGAAATTGAACATTTTTGCAGCTCTTATTTTTTCCCGGAGCTGTATGTAACCTTTCTCTAGAAGAGTCTAGAAGTAAACCATTAAAGAGATGAGGTCCAAGCAGCAAAACAGGACAATATTTTTAATATTGTTTCAGATTCTGAATATACATATAGTTGGGCATCCAAGTGATACATTGGATTGAAGTGGCTCTGAAACCAAAGATAACAGATTCTCCCACTGCAAGATCACAAGATGTTTAAACATGTTCCAAACAAAAAAAGACTAAATCTGAAAACATCTGGCACTCAAAATGTTGTGGAGAGAGCCAGAAGGAAGGATTCCAGTAAGGACTCCTAATCCTGGAGGCTAACGTCCCAGTCAGTGAAGAAACTGGAGAAGAAAATAAGCTGGATTTTGCAACAAGACCATCCAGAACTGCTTTAAGAAAGATTTGGAAATTGTTTTCATTTTCTACAGATTTGAACGTTGTTGAAAATCTGTGTTTCTCAAAAAACATGAAAACCACCGAGAGGAATCAGGAAGCAGGACTCGAGAGAGGTCAATCTTCTTGCAGACCGCTCCAGGTAGTAACAACCGGCCTCACACCAGCATAAAAAACATGCAGCACTTTTACCCTTCTTCATTCTAAAAAGTGACCAAATCTGGCCCTAGAGGAGTCTAGCACAGTCTGGTCATCTCACTGCTCCAACACGCTTATAAAACCTGCTAACACCTTTTAAAAATACCATTTCCAGAGTTAAATCAGGCGTACCCGAGCAAGGAAATGACCAGACCGGTCTGGCCCGAGACCTTCCTCCCAGGCCCTGAATTGGACACCCCTATTATACAGTGGCTAATCCAGCACTGCAGGCGTTTACAGCTTCCCTGGCGAGACGTCCACCACTTCACAGCAACACACCGGCTCCCTGCAGCTCACTTCTAAACTCGCAAACAAACAGAAAAAGACAACACGTGCCCGACTGCTCCTCTGACAGTCCTCAGTCTGTCCCCTCCCTTTAATTCTGCTGATGCGGTATGAAGGTGACATGCCGTCCCTGCGCTGAGCTCGAGGGGAGGCGTGCAGTGACTCAGCAAACATCTGCTGTCCTGCCAAAAATCCCACAACACAACAGCTGGAGGAGAAGAGTAAGTGGGGAAGAGGACGCAGTTTCTGACGCTGCCACCAGGGGGCATGATTTATCAATGACACTCAGAGGAAAGAACCAATGTTTATATTTCTTAAATCAGCTTTATGGATCTTATTTCTAATACATGTTACTCATTCATATATACATACACACACACACATATATATACACACACACACACATATATATACACACACACACACATATATATACACACACACA
>JBBPCX010068908.1:0-11796 GCA_037974365.1 Hydrocynus forskahlii
TGGATTTGTTTGGAATGTGAGAGAATACATAGAATACTTTCAAACCCCAGTTCTTGTGAAATGTTTTTGTTTTCCCTTGTTGCTCAACTACTAAACTGAAAAGAGTAGATTACACACACACACACACACACACACACAAATGAAGTAGGCTAGGCTATTGTAATGAATTTGATCATGTTCCACAAACCTGGCTTACCAGAATCTCAGCACAAAGCCTGCCCACTTGAGTTCTTTCTTCAAACATAGTCTTCATAAGGCTACTCAAAGACAACACTTAGACAACCAAAATTATCATCATCCTCATTATTATTATTATTATTATTATTAGGCCGTATATTTTCATAATCTTCACCCGTCAGTTATGATAATAGCCTATTTCTTGTGTGTGTGTGTGTGTGTGGGGGGTGGATGGCGTCAAGAGGCTCATGATGAGGTCAGGGGGCGTTTGTTCAAAAAAGGTTGAGAACCACTGGGCTAAAAAGACCATATACAAAACAAAAAATAGGATTACTAACTGAACTCTTAACGAAGAACACCTGTTAAGTAAATACCATTCAAGGTCGATCCTTCGTGAATCTGATTGGAAAAAATACCAAGAGTGTGCAAAGCTGTCATCAGAGCAATAGGTGATGTTTTCAATATTAATCTACAATGTAGCCAGTAATAAAAACAAAGGATATCACTGAACGTGAAGGTGAGTCCAAACTTTTGACTGGTAGTGTATATATACATATTATACGTGTAAGAGTGTGTGTGTGTGTGTAAAAACACACATCTTAAAGACTTGACCTCTGTAAAGTCAAAGGTGGGTCTGTATTTCCATTTAGGTCTTTTTCTTTTCGAGGAAAGTGTCCTTTCCATCTCAGAACTGTTCTAGTGCATCATCTCTAAAGCACACACTTCCTGTGATTCGAGATCTGTCGCATATCAGACAGCCTAGGTGCTGAGAGCTGTTCTGCCTACACACACACACACACACACACACACACACACCTCTGAGGTCATCATTCCAGTTTCAATCTCTCCATCTTTGTGTGAAAGTCTGAGAAAGGCCCAGCCACATTCCTAAAGCATTAGCAAAGAGCTAAACTGGTACTTCTTCAGTTGTTCGGTGTAATTCAGCAAAGCAGCAAGCAGTACATTTAACTGAAATAACATTTTATGTCTCCTTGTAAGACTAATTGGTACTTCTTCCCTTGCAAGGAGATGGTGGGTGTACCTGCAAGACCATGCAACATTATGTGTCTATTAGTCTGAGCCAGCCTCAATTCAAAGTTAAAAGTCTGGCATTTGGCCATCCTGAGTGTGACTGGCCCCAGGTGGGTAAAGCAGGACTGGGTCCCTACAGCTGAATATACTGGCCAAGCCCCAGACAGCCCTGTAGGAGACACATTTAGACCTGGCAGATCTTCTCAGGACCTCTGTGGCTAAATCCCTTTGGGGAAAAAAACGGTAACGTTTTAGCCATTACAGATTAAACAGAAGGGAAGAACAGGTGTGTGTATAAGTGTGTATTAAAATAAAGGGAGTCAGCAGAAGTGTAATAAACTTCCTTTTGATCCTGCACCTTGTGACTGCTGCCAATTGTCCGTGCCTTTTAATTAGCCAGAGTTTACATCAAAATCCTTATTAGGCCAAATGTGCTGTCAGTTCAATAAAAGACTGAAACACCATATTGTGCCTAAACATACAGCAGTTATACCTGTATTAGTGAACCTCAAACTACTGTGCCAGGAGTGACTGCTCAAGTGTGGTGACTGAGAGTGTGGCAAGGTTTAGAGGGCTGTGGGTTGCCGTTGCAGTGTAAAGGAGCTGATGAGGGACTGTCTGTGTGTGTTTTTGGGAGCAAGCGAAGCAGCTGTTGGACTCTGAGAGCGTGTTCTGTTAGCTGTGAGGAGCTGGGCCAAATTCAGGCACCCCAGAGCCTGAGTGAATAACCCACAGCCACAAAGAATAACCCCACATTTGTGCTGGGGACATGGTACTACCCTGATCTGTAACACAGGACCAGAACAAAAGGGAGAAAAACATTAAAAAGAAGCTTCAGCTTCGAACTGATGACAAAAAGGAAAAATAGTGCTACATCAACCGTGAATGGTCGAGAGAAAAAAAACAACAGAAAGGATGAAAAAACACAAGAAAGTTGAGAAACACACAGTCTATAAGACGGTACTCACCGGGGAGTAGAACTTCTGAGCTCTCAGTTTAATTATGACTTTTTAAAAATGTTTCATCACAAAACCCTCAGTTTTCCCTACGATTCAATTTCATGCTTTTGGTATGATATAGTATATTTATTTTAGAAAATACATGTGACTAGAGGAGTACACCAAAATACTGGACTACAAATGATCCGCAATACACCAAGATTTGGGATTTTTAGGTTTGAAACTAGTCTTGTTTTTTTATTTTGGCCATTGTGGAGTGCATTGAACAACTTTTAACTCCCCTCCCTGTCAAGCCCACAATATACACACTTTTGTGCCTAATAATTTTATCCAATGCAACTGATTTCTCCTAGAGTCAGATGCATGCATGCGGAGAATGGAGCGTCCAGGACTAGGATTAGAAACCCTTGTTATAATCGACTGTTACTGATCACACACAAACTGCATATTTGCAGTCATCTTTATGAAATAAAGGCAGATTTGCTTCTGCATAATGGTACCATTTAAAATGAGAAACACTGCCACTTTAATGCAAACAATTCTTCTTAATGATGCACATATGAGGCTATAAAAAAATTTATATAAATAAATTGTATTACCACCTTCAAATTAATGTACTGCTGCATTTATACACTCCTAGTACTCACCCATGGCCCTGCTGGCTCTCATCAGTGCCTCCCCCACTTTGAGGCGTGTCTCCAGAGATTGGCCCCTACTGGAGGCAGCTGCATTTGGCCCTGCTTTGTACTCGGCCAAGAGCCTCTGCAGGATCTGCTCAGGGAACGAGTCAGCCAACACCGCCAGTCCTGCACACATAGGAGAAAAACAGGTCACAATTTACTTTAAAGTTAATGAGACTGACCTCAAATAAGCGTGCGCATTCCATCTTTCAAATAACCAGCAAAAGTCCTGTCAACTTTGTTTAAAGAGAAGTCACATATACAGTCTCTCAGGAACTTGAAATATGCTGATAAGCATAAAATGGGTCTCCTGGCTACACAAGTTCATATTGCATGAATGGCTTTTCTTTAGCAAAGAGGAAAGAGATGCCAGCTGGTCCCCACTGACTCCTCAAGGACAGCAAGGGTGCATATATCAGCCTAAAAGCCGCAGGAGAGTGAGTTTAGCTGATAGCCCTAAAATTAAAGCTCCGTTCTGCAACCATCATCAAAAAGCAGTGATCTTGTAGGGTATAAGCTTTGATATTATAAGATATATACTTCATGTACTGTTTACCCCACAGTCCACATGATGAATTTATGAAAGCTAGGCTGCATTATTATTATAAGTTCATAATAATTGTTGTGATATCACTACCATGAACACATTTACATAAAACCCACCCCATAAAAAAGTCATGTAAAAACAAAACAAACGATGACATATAAAACATAACTGCACAAAACATTTTAAGTACATTTCAGGGCACAAATAGAATACAGACTCCTTAAAATATCCTAAGAAAGTGAATGAGCATTCAGAAGCATAAATCTCTTATTTTCCTGAGACTGGAACATGAGTGACAAACATGATGGTATTTACTGATGGCAAACAACATTGATTTATCCAAGATTTAGCCTGGTTGATGCTTTCTAGACTGGACTTCTCTGGTACTGGCAACACAACCACACAGAAGTGAACAGTACTGATTTGCAGTACAAAACAGAAGGAAGGAGTAGAAAGAGTGCTGAACTGTTCCACATTATCCAGCCAGGCATGATAAGAAAGTTACTCACAATCCTTGACAGTCTGGGGATCAAGATTTTAACTTTATGGTTTTAAAACCTATTCGCCCGTTTTTTAAGCCTCTATAGTACAGAAACTTGTAAAAATAAAAACTACAAAAACTGCACATGATTCATTGGGTGAGATAACATTAATGAAAACATTTCGCAAATCGGATATGATGACTTTTTATGACATCTGATGACCTGAGGCAAATGTACCCAATAAGCTTTATTACCTTCAGCCGGGACAAGTTAAGTTTAAAGCTGCCCGATAAATCCCAGAGATTCAAATATTCACAAGGCCAGAGAGTCAGGTCTCATAAGACTTTTATTGTTAGCTGACGCAAAGTTCCAATTCATGCGATGGTTCATAATGTCCTAAACATCCTGCTTTAAGACTAAAACAGTAACTCTATTCTGATGACAGTACTTTGTTGGATATCACACCAGAAGATCAGTGGTTTCCACTGTCATCTGCTTGATTTATAGCCCAGTGGTTCCAAGAGTATGTTAACTGTGAGTACATTACAGATGTTTGCATTTGACAACTTACCCTGAATGGCAGAAAGGTACACAAATGAGTCCTGATGCTCCAAGTTCTCCAAAAAGAGCTGTAGGATTAAAAAGAAATGTATAGCTTTACAGGTTTGAGGAACAGATGTGGACTACTTGAGCACTGATGTACCGTGCTCTGGATAAGAGCGTCAGCTAAATTCAGTAAACGTAAATGCAGAGACAAAATTAACAGAGATCTAATTAATTCCTTTGTCTGATTATTACTGAAGCATTTTAAGAGGGCATTGGTTAAGTTGTCAGCACTTCTTCAAGGTAAGCTCAATAATGAATGCAAATTAAATCCACTGAATTGGTTACACTTATTCTAGACAATGGCCTAGAGGCTTGAGCAGAACACAATTACAGTTCAGAAATGTGATCCACCGGTCTGTGCAAGGAAAGAAATGGAATACGTTTCACTTATCAGACATCACTATTCAGTTATTTTATTTTTTTCAATCTGTTTTAACAATTAATCCCTCACGTGGGTAGACCCACACTGCAATATTCCTGACCCTCTTAAATGACCATAATCTTGCAAGAATATGGAGACATTCATGTAGACAAATGTTATAATAATGTTTGAAGAAACAGAAAGAAATTGAAGCTCCATGCAGTAATATCCCCTGTCAGTGTCTGCATGGGTGTACCCAGGGGAAAACCTAGTACAAAGAATATGAAATGAACTACAGGATCATAAGCAGTTCCCTAAGGACCTTGGTGTGGCTTAGAGGCCTTATACACACCAAACATCTCAACTCATTCATTAAACATGGGCTGCACCCAACTAACCAGCAAAGACAGTGGGGGGCGAATATGGCACCACACAAAGGCCAGGACCAGAGATCGCTTATGATCAGTTAAAACCTCAAAGTACCAGAGAGATTTCCAGATATCTACAGTATATTTGCAGTTATTTTAGTGAAGATACATGCGCTTCTGTTCCTGTAACACTGCCACTACATTACACAAAATTTTGGGTTTTAGCTATAATTTGGGTAAAAATAAACCTCTGCAAAAACCATGTTATAATAAGATTTAACTTATATAGTAGAGATGGCCCGATCCGATATGATATCAGTATCGGGTCCGATATAGCCGTAAATCCGACATAGGATATCGGTCGGACAGCCCCGATCTCTATATTCCAGTTCGCAGCTTGCGCTGGACCTTAAACTCGACACTGTGTAATACGAGATGCGTCAGCAGCAGACGCTCGTTGACATTTTCCAAAAACGCAACAAATTTATAGCAGACAACCCAAAAGCGAAAGGAATATCAGAGAAGACTCAGCTTTCCCTCAAGACCTCTTTGGGGTTCTTTCAGGGGCTATTTTGTGTGTTTTGTTGGCTGTCTGTGCCCTCTCCCTCTCTCTCTATCTCCCAGAACACGACGAGGCTAAAGGTGGGCATCTCGTAACTCGGCCAGTCCACCTTAAATACAGACATGATTACACTCTGCCCATGTCGTGTCTCCGAATTCACGTTATTTAAAATTGATTAGTTTTGCACTTTTTTTTACACAATTGTTGCTACTAAAATGGACATAATACTTGAACTATTTAAATGATTCAGCCAAGACTGTTGTGTTTTTTATTTTACAGCTGTTACTGCTACCTTTTTGTGAAGTGTAAATAAATTCCTCTGGAATGCCTTTAAATTCAGTGTAGTTTTTATTTTTTGGTCTTCTAATAAGTGCTTAGTAGTTTATTTATTCTGTGATGTAACCTTACTAACAAACAGCACAATTTCAACAAAAATGTGCTCATATTAAAGTAAAAAATATGTATTATATTGGAATCTGTATCGGCAGTCATGTATCGGAATCGGATCGGAACTGGAAAAACATGGATCGGCCCATCACTATTATAAAGTCCAATGAAATGTTTAACATTTATTTTCTAATGGTTATTAATTAGACAGCAAACACCTTAAAAACCATTAATACACAGCTGTAACACAAAAATGGCTCTGGTGACTCACTCCTTGGCAAACAGTGAGCATACATATTGTTAAACCCAGATCCTTCTTATTATTACTGGGCCTTCTCCATCTTACTTAGCCTTCTCTATCAGTCACCCACAGAAACTCTTGATTCTGACTGTTTTTTTGCTATAAACATTTGGTGCAGATTTAGAGGCTCACTTGTATATTATAGGATTCTGCAATATTAATACTAAGAGGGGCAATAACATCTTTACTAATGACGGTAGGCCTAAACAGAGCTCTACAAAGAACCAAAACTCACATATAACCCCACCCTCAAAAGCTAGACTCACCGTTAGCAGCTTGTCCCGGGACTCTAGTGCCTCTTTGTCTCCCTCTCTCAGAGCATGGGTGAGGGCTCGTAGTGCCATGGCCCGGGTGGGCACGTCTGGGTCACAGGCCTCCAGCAGCCACTCAGCGAAAGGTTTTTTTGCAGTGGCAGTGGAAGTTGGAGGGATCTGGGTGCGTGCGATGTTACTAGGTACGTGTCTAGGTATTTCAGCACATGACCCAGCTGTAACACGACCTTCTGTCGGATGTGGGAGTGAGGGTCCAGAGGAAGAAGAGTCTGAGCTGGAGTGTGAACCTAAAGAACTGGAGATTGTGGGCGAATGTTGACTGAGTTGTGGTGGATCAATATGCATGGAATGAGTTCTTACTGAGGATGCACTAGTTGAGTGTGCACTTGTGTTCTGAGTCTTTGACTGTCCTGATGTTTGAGTGGAGGCACCAGGGGGATACTGTGTGGCAGCTTTAACCACAGAGCCTGGGCGGTAAGCCCCATGTGTTGCGATTGTAGCTCGTAGGTCTGAGGCCAGCTCCTGGATGACTGGATCCGGGTGCTGCTGGGAGATCCGCTCTAGGGGAGACAGCAGCTTGGACATAGACGAGTAGTCCTCTGTAGTAAGCTGAAATAATTCATAAACAGTGTTACCTTTTCTATTAAAGGAATATTTTCCACAATATTTCACTCATATTAGATGTACACTATATGGACAAAAGTATTGGGACACACCTCTTAATTATTGAATTCAGGTGGCCCCTTACTTCTAATGAAGGGCAATCTTAATGCTTCAGCATACCAAGACATTCTAGACACAGTTTTTGGGGAAGACCATTTTCTATTCCAGCATGACTGTGCCCCAGTGCACAAAGCAAGGTCTATAAAGACATGGTTGGGTGAGTTTGAAGAGTATAGAAGAACTTGACTGACCCACACAGAGGGTCAGTCACGTTCTTTGGGATGAACTGGAATGGAGATCGCGAGCCAGGCCTTCTCGTTCAACATCAGTGCCTGACCTCATACATGCTCTACAGAATGAATGGCACCAAATGTTCCCACAGGAACTCCTAAATCTTGTGGAAAGACTTTTAAGAAGAGTGGAAACTGTTGTAGCTGCAATGAGGTCCCCATATTAAAGTCTTATGTATTTGAATGCAATGTCATTAAAGCCCTGGTTGGTGTAATGGTCTGTCCCAGTACTTTTTGTCCATATAGTGGAGTTTTTACATCAGATTTTACATAAAGCAGTATAAAGAGTGCATGACTTAGAAAAAGTGCTGCTGTAACAGACATGTTTTGTACCTGTGCAGCGCCAGACATTAAAGTGGCTATCAGGCCCATGCCCATACTGAGAGTCTGACTCTCCACTGCATTCTCTGAACCATGCTCAGCACCCACACAGGCCCTCTGCAGCATCGAGTCTATAAAGTCCACCACCTACAGCAACACAGCAAGTAAAGGAACAAGGAAGCAAGTTCAACATAAATAAAGTAATTGAAATGGCACGGTGATGAAAATTACAAGAAAAAAATAGGCTATGAGGTCTTCATATGTTTGTCCTCCAAATATCAGTGTATGAGCTTCATTGTTCCAAACAAAATGTCACAGATTTTGCCAAGAGTTAGAGACTGTGCTATTCTTGGAGAACTTAAAAGTATGGTACGTTGTGCCCTAAATTCTCTTAATAAGAACTCCCTGGAAAGGTAGCGAGAGTCAGATAAGGAGTCTCTAGCTAGGAGCTTAAAAATTCAACTTATCAGCGAGCCCCTAGCACCTAATAAGGTAAGGATTTACCAAAAGCTTTTTCAGTGGATGTTCCCATCTGAAACAGACATAGTCCAACCAGAACTGAAACAATAACTTTTTAAACTGCCTCAAGTGATAAGCATTGTGTAATCTGCCAAGACCATTACACATCATTTTTGGGGATAACTTTGTTACTTACCTGCACAATGCAACTTAATTCAGTGGGGAAAACTGTGCACATATGGTTGTTTGCTAAACCACCATCTAAAGTATCCTGTGTCATGTAGAAGAGTAAAATCAGACACCTGGGTGGGATTACGCAGCAGCAGTGTATGCGGCAGCCCCTCAGACATGACAGCAAGGATCTGCAAGAGTGCCAGTTTCTCGCCCTGGCCATGCGCACACCCCACCAGGTGCTGCTCCAGTTCAAGTAGTGTCATAGCTGATGTGTCCACTTCCTCCTCCCCCTCCTGCTGCCCTGCTGCCAAGCCAGTTAGATCCTATTCAGTAGTAAGAGTAAAGGAGAGATTGCAGGTTGAGGGCATGCATCATTAACATTACCTTGCTTTTCTAGTTCTACCAGGAAATGTTAACAAAATGTAGTAAAATAAAAACAAGGTAAACAGATTCAAAACAACGCTAAACCTAACATTGATCTTATTTTATGGCTTAAAATGAAATCATAACAAAATAGATTGCATTACAAGCCTTACTTGAGCCTCAATCCAGATTTGATAGGACAGTTCTAGATTTACGTTCACGGCTTATAGCAGAGCTTTATTCCAAAGCGATTTCCATTCCCTAACTAGAGGGGACAGCCTCCCTGGAGCAACTTGGGGTTAAGGGTCTTGCTCAGGAACCCAGTGGTGGTATGCTGAAGGTAGGATTCGACCCATGACCTCTTGGTTCAGAGGCAAGTATCCTACCCACTAGGCACCCACCGTCGCTAGTCAATGGGATGAAAAGTTCCTGTCTGCAGGAATTATCCACTCCACCCCTTCCCCGTGTCCCAGGACATTCGTTCATAAAATCAGCTCATCAGAAAATTAGTATTCAGATTTTAAGTAGTCACTACTGTCGCAAGAAAATTGACCATATTTTTCTGTAATCATGAACAGGGAAAAAACAATTGCTAAAGTTCAGTGAAACAGATAGAATAGAATAGAATTTTCCCCTGCTGAGAATGGGACTCGGGTACCCATGGCCTACATAAATGGGGAAAAAGGGGAAATGTCCTTCTCAACAAAATCACTTCATATATCCCTGGAATTACTATTACATGGTAGCTCTCATTTCATGAATTTGCTTCCGACTCTAATTGTACGTCTATATGTTCTAGGATCATACACCAAAGATGTTCAAAGCTTTTGTGAAAAGATCAGATTTCTGTTTACACAAGCCAGGGAAAATAAATAGACTGCAGTCAAATTTCTGAGATGTTTTTTAACTTAATCCCATCTATGCAGCCAGGATTTCACATACAGACGGCAACAGACGTACCTGCAGGAGCAGCAGCAAAAAATTTCCAGGCAGGTCGCTGTCATTCATCTCAGCCAGCAGCTGCACAAGACACTCCAACCTCCACTGCTCTCCTGACACTTTCTCATACAGAGCATCATCCTCATCACTAAATCAACGAGACGAAAAGTTACTTTTTGAATCTACTTTAGTGAAATGATATCACAGGACAATGACGCATTTCATTTACCTGATTGGCTCTTGTTTGGTGAGCCTGGCTCCGCCCTCACAGCCAGGTGAGAACTGGTAGCCAGGTGTGACTCCGACTCTATCCGCCTGCATGACACACAGCCTTCTGAGCAGGGAGAGCGCTGAGGAGGGCTCAGCATGGGAAAGATACCACAGCAGGATCTCTTGACAGGGGGTGCTGTGGAGCATGATAACACCAGTAAACTTAAAGGAATATTTCAAATTTCCCTCATCCTAAACACAGTGGTGTTGTTTGATTCTTTAGTTTAGTGCTGCATCATCTCTAAGGTTGATGTAATAGACAGCTCTAGTGCAAAACTAAAAAAGCGAACTTTGGACACTAAACATGTATTGATTGATCAACTATGGTTTGGTTAGAGGTCAAAACTGGGTAAATTTGACTATACTGTAAACATTTCTTTGTGATAACAATATTTCAATAGTAAAATGATTTTTAATACTTTATATATATCCTTATACTTGCCGTAGGTGAGAGACATTTTGTTTCGTGAAACAAAACAGGCTAAAGATGGTAGGAACAACGTCTCCCAGAGTGCTCAGCAGCTTTCCTGATGGTCTATTACCCACCACATAGATCTGTTGGGAGTGAAAGAAACACCATTAATAAAAGGATTTTTAATAATCTAAACTTTTTTAAATACCTTGAGACATCACAAGCCTTTATAAGGATTTGTTGGAATGCATATTTATAAAATCTTTGCACTGCTGTCATTTTAGATCTTTTACAGAATTATTGAGCGCAGACCCCTCATCACATACAGTACTGTGACAAAGTCTTTGTTTAAAAATATTTATCTCGGCTGTAAGTGTGTTAGACCAGTAAAACACTATCGAAGATCAAAAAAGGCACAAACTAGGGGTGATTAGATAAACTAGGTACTGGATGGTAACTGGAAATACATCAGCTAACACTCTCATCAAATCCCACTGCATGTGTATTTTTATTTATTCTGTGTTTTTGACAGCATTTACTGCCATATAAATGACCACATATCAGTTTCTCAGATGCTTTTTAGATGCCAACTTAAGGAAAACCAGTGGAAATATATCAAGTTATATATTACGGTACATATAACTTGGGAGTTACAGTTAAAAAGGTATATAATGTGGAAGCTATGTTTAAAAAGGTGTGTCACTAATTTAATGTGCTTCACTCTCTTACTTTATACACATCCTCCACACAGCGGGTCAGTTCCCACTCAGGCACTGCTTCCTCAGGTTCTTCCCCTCCTGCAACACAGGCTGCCTCTAAATGTGAAAGAACATTTAAATGAGCCGTGATAGCCACCAAGTGTTTAAGAGTTACACTCAGGAATGAGAAGATGAGTCCATTCCACAGTAGGTTTACCAAACTCAAACTCGATGACACAGCTCTATCAATCAAGCTACTGCAGGCCTCGCTGGACACTTTAAAGGCAGAGAGATCTATAGTCAATCAATCAGTCACTCTACTAAGAGCTGGTCAAGCAAAACTGCAGTCTTCCTCACACACAGACACACACACACACACACACACACACACACACACACACACACACACACACACACACAGACATAGAACTGTTGAACAGCGATGTAGTGGTGAGAGGAGGGGAGATAACAGG